>JAVJIX010000026.1:3225000-3422500 GCA_036785185.1 Paratrypauchen microcephalus | reverse complement strand
AGTAGCAGTAGTAGCAGTAGTAGTAGTAGTAGCAGTAGCAGTAGTAGTAGTAGCAATAGTAGTAGCAGTAGTAGTAGTAGTAGCAGTAGCAGTAGCAGTAGTAGCAGTAGTAGTAGTAGTAGCAGTAGCAGTAGTAGTAGTAGCAATAGTAGTAGCAGTAGTAGTAGTAGCAGTAGTAGTAGTAATCGTAGTGCACTGTAGTAGTTTTAGCAGTAATTGCTGTAGTTAAAAAGTAATTAATATAACTACTATTATTACTGCTTCTGCTTCTGCAATTCTTCCAAACTATTACTGCTATGGTACTACCTTGGACTACTACTGTTTGTACTATTAGGCCTACTTTTACTACTATCACCATTACTACTACTACTACTACTACTACTATTACTACAACTACTGCTGCTGCTACTACTACTATTACTGCTATTATTCCTAGTACTACTTACCTCTGACTACTGCACTACTCTACCCCTAATACCAAAACTAGAACTACTATAAAAAATTTGTACCACTACTACTACTACTTCTACTACTACTGCTATACAACTACCATTAAGTACAGGTATCCATAGTACTGCAGAGGTTGTCAGTACTACTAATACTACTACTACTACTACCAGTACTACTGCTTCCACTACTACTGCTATACAACTACTATTAAGTACAAGTATCCGTAGTACTGCAGAGGTTGTCAGTGCTATACTACTACTACTACTATTACTACTACTACTACCAGTACTACTACTTCCACTACTACTGCAATACAACTACTACTAAGTACAAATATCCGTAGTAGTGCAGAGGTTGTCAGTACTATACTACTACTACTACTATTACTACTACTACTACTACTATTACTACTACTACTACTATTACTACTACTACTACTACCAGTACTACTACTTCCACTACTACTGCTATACAACTACTACTAAGTACAAGTATCCGTAGTAGTGCAGAGGTTGTCAGTACTATACTACTACTACTACTACTACTAATACTACTACTACTACTACTACTACTACTACTACTACTACTACTACCAGTACTACTGCTTCCACTACTACTGCTGTACAACTACTACTAAGTACAAGTATCCGTAGTAGTGCAGAGGTTGTCAGTACTATACTACTACTACTACTATTACTACTACTACTACTACCAGTACTACTACTTCCACTACTACTGCTATACAACTACTACTAAGTACAAGTATCCGTAGTAGTGCAGAGGTTGTCAGTACATGCTGACAGTGAAATGAGGGCGCATAAATCAGAGTAATAAAATACTCGGAGTATAATTATGGCAGTGCTGTCAGGATGATTTACACTGTAGAAAGTACACGTCTCTGCACACGGCACAACACTGTAGTACTCAAACAGTACTCTTTTAATCCACTTTAGACCCACTTTAGTCCTGGTCTAGACCTAAAGTAGTAGTAATAGTAGTAGTAGTAGTTGTTGTTGTAGTAGTAGTAGAAGTAATAGTAGTAGAATCACTATGTGGTGGGAGCCAAAACAAAGCAGTCTCTCACCAAAAGTAGTAGTAGTAGAAGTAGTAGCAGCAGCAGTAGTAGTAGTAGAAGTAATAGTAGTAGTAGCAGTAGTAGTAGTAGCAGCAGCAGTAGTAGTAGCAGTAGTAGTAGCAGTAGCAGTAGCAGTAGTAGTAGCAGCAGCAGTAGCAGTAGCAGTAGTAGTAGTAGTAGTAGTAGTAGTAGCAGTAGTAGTAGCAGCAGTAGCAGTAGCAGTAGTAGTAGTAGTAGTAGTAGTAGTAGCAGTAGTAGTAGTAGTAGCAGCAGCAGTAGTAGTAGTAGTAGTAGTAGTAGTAGCAGCAGCAGTAATAGTAGTTTATAACATTTTTTTTAAATGACTATTTTTTTGGTACATTTTGCCTTGTTAAGTCCTGGTTTCAACTTCGGCTAGTCCTGGTTTAGTCCTGGTTTAGTTCTAGTTTAGTCTTGTTTTAGTCCTGATTTATCCCTGGTTTAGTCTTCATTTAGTCATGGTTTAGTCCTGGTTTAGTCTTGGTTTAGTCCTGGTTCAGTTCTTGTTTAGTCATGGTTTAGTTGTAGTTTAGTCTTGGTTTAGTCCTGGTTTAGTCTAGTTTAGTTCTAGATGTGTCATTCTATGTGGCTCATAGTCACTGTTTTTTCCCTTAAATCTTGGTTTCAACTTCAACTAGTCCTCAAGTAGTCCTGGTTTAGTCCTGGCCTTGTTCTTAGTCTTAACTATGGTCCATGGTTTAGTCCTGGTTAAATCCTGGTTTAGTCCTAGTGGAATCCTCATTAAGTTCTCATTTAGTCTTGATTTGCTCTTTGGCTTAGCAATGATAAGTCCTGGTATAGTCCTGGTCTAGTTCTTAAATATTTTTGGCTGTCAATCCTGGTTTAGACCTGGTTTAGTCCTGGTTCAGTCCTGGTTTAATCCTGGTTTAGTCCTAATTTATTATGTTAAAACCTTTTTTTGTTGTCCCCGCGGGGCCGCCGTAGTGTCCTCTCTCTCTGCTGTCTCGTTACGTTCCGGTGAGAGATGCTTTGTGGTGCGTTCGGGGAAGAACGCTGTCGTAAATATCAGCGCTGTGAATCACCGGCGTCAGAGAGACTAGCTGTCCATCAGACTGTGGTCACATGGCTCTCACCTGTCAATCAAAGGCCGGTCACGTGATCTGGTCTGGACTCCAGCCACGGGGTTTGGAAATAGACAGTCATCTCAGGATACGAGAGCGAATCTTTTTATAGCTATTAAACCGGTGATTCTTGAGAGTCGGGACAAAGCAGGTTCTCTATAAAACATTGGCAAGAGAGATCTGTATACTGGAGCTTTTAATTATTAACATATTTTAGACATTTTTTGAACATTTTGACGTAACTGTAAATGGAAATTTTGAAGTCAGTCCTCTGCTATGGTTCAGAGAATTCATCATCTCAAAACACATTTGAAAGTTCTACAAAATTACATTAGATTGAATTATAAAAAGCACCACCACACACAACTTTTACACTTTTTGATAACCAAAAATGAGAACTTCGCACTTCAATTTCTTCAGACGGGTGTGTTGGAGGCAAGGGAGCAGCCCCAGAACACATGAGGAGAAAACAATCCCGCACTCCGTCTTACTTGCAAAATGAGAAATTTATTAAAACATGCAACGTTCACATCCTTCACAACCTTCATTTTGCCTGATGAAGGCCTAGGGCCGAAACGTTACATGTCTTAATACATTTCTCATTTTGCAAGTAAGACGGAGTGCGGGATTGTTTTCTCCTCACACTTTTTGATAACAACAATGTCAAAATTTTTGCCATCACACCTAGAGAAGGTCCACTCCACCTGTCCATTCTGATTCATTTATTTAAACAGAACTGGAGTGAGTCTACAGGTCACAAATGGAACAAAAAGAAACTAGTTGCAGTGTACCATGTTTGTTTAACAAGGGAAAAACATGCATTTTAGTCAACTCTGTCAGTCGTCAACTCCGTCTATGTGCTCTTATACTTGTTCTGATGCAGCTCGAGATTCTCAAGCTTCTCAGGAAAGGTTCATTTCTGTCGTGTGAATGTGACTTTTTTGTACCGATACCTGCTCAAATGTCTAGTTTTAGGCTGCGTCCCATTACTCTGTCTTACCTCTTCCCCTTTATCTACGTCTTTGTTTTGCCCCTTGATACCGAGCTGAGAGGGCTCGGGGTACGAATGTTCCCCTAAAGAAATGGGACGCCACTCGATTACCGTTTGCGTCATCGTCCCTCGCCTCTACCTGAGCTGCTACGTCTACAGAGGCGAAAACAATTGACGCAAACAAACGTAAACAAACGTCAAGGATTATCGGGTACCTCAGCTCGACAAAAAACTAGCTTGTTTATACATGAAAGTTTGATGAAAACGATAACGTCGGCTAAACAGACATCACTACAATTAAAACCGCAACGACAGTTCACTAAAAGTAACGTAGAACATAAGCGTCATAATTGTAAACCTGCTAAACTGTTAATCGATAATTACAACTGCTGAAAATACATTTATGAGACTCCTTGGCTGGTCGATGTGACGCTGCCATCCTGATCCCAAAACCTGCCTGAGCTTGTAGGCGTACCCCTTCGTTCCAAGTCTGGTCGAGAGCTTACTTCGTTTCAAGGGGTATGTAGCCCGAGGTCGTGGCCCGAGCCCTTGATAAAAATTAGAATCGGGACACCCCTTGCCCTCACATGAACGCGCAAAACCAAGAGGTAGGGATAAGACGAAGGGGTAAGACAGAGGAAATGGGACACAGCCTTAGTATCTTTACCTAATCGGCAACCTGTTGGTCTTTGTTCCAGGTGAAGGTGTGGTTCCAGAATCGTCGGACGAAGCACAAGCGTCAGAAGCTGGAGGAGGAGTGTCCCGAGCAACAAAAGAGGAAGGGCAGTCAGCACGTGAGCCGATGGAGGGCAGCCACCCAGCAGGGCAGTGAAGAGGTAGACGTCATCAGTGAAGATTGAACAACTGTTGGGCAGCGAGGAGGTGGACATCATCAAGACTGAACTAATACAGGGCAGTGAGGAGGTGGACGTCGTTAGTGAGGACTGAACCACTACAGTGAGTGAAGACCAAAGCACTGCATCGGGCCTAACGACTGTGGGGTCATAATGCAAGATTGTGTGGTCAAAAGGACAACACTGGGGTCAAACTGCAAGACGTGGAGTCAAAGTGCAAAGGTGTTCCATCAAAAATATACAACAACAGGCTCACAGCGGACAACAATCGGGTCAAAATGAAAATCGTTGAGCCAAATGCAAGATGTAGGGTCAAAATGGATGACAATGGAGTCAAAGTGCTTAACTATTGGGCCAATAGCGATAATAATGTCCGCAACATCACAAACGTACAGGCTGTGGGGTCAAAATGTCCACTGATGAGGTCAAAATGGGCAACAATAAAGTCAATATTTAGAAGAACTGGGGGTGCTCATGCAATCCACCGGAACTGAACCTTTAAGTGCGTTTAATAGTCTTGGTTTAGACTTATAGTTAGCCTTGGTTGCTTGCGGTGCTGGTTTGATTTAGGCCTAATTAATCCTGGTTTGGTTTTGGTTTTCCAGGTTTAGTCCTTTTGAGCTGTGACAAAAATAGCTAAAAGTATGCACCATAACATGACCGATGACCCCCTCTGAGTCGTCGTAACTGACAGATTTTGTCCGTTGTCAAAATATTCCCGGAATCCTGCAACTTTCAAAAAAACATATTTATTTATTAAGGACTGGACACGACAACCACTCGTCAAGAACAAATATCGTCAAGTTGGAGGGGCTTAACTGAGTCACTTCCTCGATCTGGACCAATGAGAGGGATAACTGGTGCCAAACTGAACCCTGACAAGGAAATGGACCGAAAACAACTTAATAATCAACGTAAAGTCAAGTCGTGTTGGATTCTAATGTATGAGAATCGTTCCCCCAGTTCTGAGTTCACACCAGCTGATTTCCCAATGACAGCATGGACATCGCCAGAAGGGGAACTGAACCACAAACCCTTTGGTTAGGCTGCATGCAGACTCATTTATTGATTGTGTTCATCTGATTAATTTGTGTTTTCCTTTAATGAGACAAACAGGTGCACAAAGTTCCAGACATGAGTCAATGAATATGCCCCCTTGTCTCGGTTGATTTCAATATCCTCCCAAAAAAGGAAAACACAAACTAATGATCAAAAAGAAGACTTAATGACATTTCTAATATATTATGCAAAATCAACTTAACTCAAATCATTTTTTTTTACGTTCTACCACGTTATAACATTGTTCCCTCATCAGAAACATGCCTGAAATGGTTTTAGATGTCATCCATGCATGTCGGCGCAATCTAGCGATCTCTCCAAGAATAAAAGTTATCATGGTAATCTATGGCTACGTTCAGACTGCAGCCTGAAGTGACCCAAATCCGATTTTTTTGCCCCTATGCGACCTGTATCTGATCTTTTAATGACAGTCTGAAGGACACAGATCTGATTTTTTCAAATGCGACCCAGGCCACTTGGATATGTGGTCCTAAAACGGATACATATCTGATCTTTTGACATGCGACTTCAGTCTGAATGGCCAGGTCGCGTTCATCCGACCTACACGTCATCAACAAGCGAGAGTGGTACAAGTAGGCGCTCACAAATGTACACAAACGTTCTTCTCGTCATGCGAAAATTGTGTATCAAGTCCGTGTCAGTGAAGCGCCGAAGCACATAGCAATCCCACCACTCTCAGCACCAGGACGTTCCTTTCTACGGACATTGCAGCCACTGCCCCACAAAACGCAATGTCCAAAAACCTTGTCTTTCTCAATCTTTTCCTTAAAACAGATAAGTTGTACATGTTCTGGCTCTGGTACGACAGCAACTTTAAAATCTCCAGGTACTCAATGCTAGCGTCCATGTTTAGGCGACTTCCGTAAACACTGAGCACGCTCGCTGCATGTGATGTCGTCGTGTCCTCCAAGGCGCATGCGGGGCACTTTTGGGGCGTTTAAAGTTCACACTGGAGTTGACATACAAGTCGCATTTAACTGGAAATGTGAATGACCTCGCAAAAAAATTGGATTTCACAAAAAAATCCGAATTGAGCATTAAGCCCTGCAGTCTGAACATAGCCTTAATATGTGTTAGCAGTTAATACCCCATATTACTGTCCAGATATTTCATTAAAAACCTCTCCAATAGAGTTCTGCCCTCCGTCTGAAATAATTAACTTAATGATTACGCTGTTCTTTAATCCATGTTCTAATGTTGTTTCCTCATCACAAACATCCCTGGAGTTGGGTTTTGTTTCAGTCACGTTTTAAGCGTAAAAGCGAAAAAATGCATAGCACACTCAGATGGCCAGTGTCCAAAAGCTTTTATTTTATTTTATTTTATTTTAAATAGCGTTTCAGCAAAAAGGCATACTGTGGTCCAAAGCAAGAAGAAAGATCTGATGAAACTTTTGAACATCGGCCATCTGAGTGTGCTATGCAATTTTTCACTTTTTAAATTTGCTGTTCCTTGCATTTCCACCTCTACAAGAAGTTTGGTGTGTATTTTCCGCTCCATTTGATTCATTCACAAATGTTTAACACACAAACCTTGCGCAGAAAACACTCTGTTCCACCTTGTGATGTAATGTGGTAATACAGGAAGTGTCCAGTGTGTTTTGAAACTCCACACACCTTCATTGGAATCATTTGGATAGTTTCAGCCTTTGAATTGCCGATCTCTACTGGAGAAAAAGTAGATGTAAACTACGGTTTCATGACATCACAAGGTGGAACAGAGCATTTAGATCATTAGTAGTAGAGAAGGTTGGCAGCTCGAATCCCGCTCTTGAAAAAAAAGATCATTGACTGCGTGCACATGGACGAGTGTAATCCGATTCGAATTCATGTGCACAGGCTAAGGATCGTATAGGGATTGGTTTCCCGAATCCGATTGGAACCCCTGGCTTAGGCCCATAGTAATCCGCTTGGTGCCGCCTTGTGCACGATATCGGATCGGATTGGCGTACTGCGCATGGGCGGCAATTTTCGCCCGGAAGTGGCAGGAGGCGCAAACGCCGTCATAAGTAGCGATTGTTGCCGGAAAAGTATCAACGAAATCAAAAACGCTGTTTGTTCGTTCAAACGAACTTCCAAACACAGCAGAATGCACAACACATACACCAATGCTGCTTTGTCTAACTCCTCGAGTGCCATCTTTGTACACCGCCACATAGTTTGTTGTGTTTTTATTGAGTAGCCATCACCCGGAAGTAGTTGGACCACAGCGCCGCATAGCGTAGCAGAGCCGGCCAGGTCGCTGACCATTATCCGATTACACAAGTTTCATGTGCACTTGGATTATAGGACAGACCATCCGCTGAGTAACGGGATTGGATTTGGAGAAATCCAATCCGATCCTACCATGTGCACACAGTGATTGGTTGAGCGGTCAGATCCACTGACCCACAGGTTGGCGGTACGATTCCAGCTCCCACTGATGAATGCTGTCGTTGTGTCCCTGGGCAAGACACTTAACCCACCTCACCCCCAGTGTCTGCGGACACTGGTGTGTGAATGGGTGAGTGGTTCCTTGTTGTAAAGCGCTTTGGGTGCCTTGAAGGTGGAAAAGCGCTATATAAAGATGTGACCATTTAGATTGGCGTAGATATGAACAGACTAACAATAAAGAGTTACTCAAACATGTGAATGAAACAAAACACAACTCCAGGTGTGTTTTTGTGGATGTAGCAGCATTAAAACTCGGCTAAAAGCTCATAAGAGTCCATTTGTTGTAATACAGTGGTCCCTCGTTTATCGTGGTGGTTACGTTCTAAAAATAACCCGCGATAAGTGAAATCCGCGAAGTTGGACATCTTTATATTTTACAATGATTCTACATGTTTTAAGGCTGCAAACGACTCACCACACACATTCTACACTTTTCTCAGACTAGATTTAACATTTTCTCACATTTCTCTCTTGTTTAAACACTCAAATTTTCGTAGATTTTCAACAAAAAAAATGTATTAATAGTGACGCGTGTATTTCACAGTTCCTCTGACCGGGCCTCTTCGTCCTGGCGCCGCTCCGCCTCGGTGCAGGCGTCTTTTTCTGAGTGAAAAATGGTTATGAGGAGTTTTTGACGCTCTTTTTTCTTTTGGATGAGAAGATATCTTATTGATAGCAGGAGAAGTTCAATTTGTCAACTGGACCAAGTTTGTTTGGTTGAAAACGTTTCGCCAAACAAACTTGGTCCAGTTGACAAATTGAACTTCTCCTGCTATCATGGATTCTACCTGGACGACTGAGGGACTTTTCACAAGATATCTTATTCTTAACAGACATGCTTTGATTATATTTGAGAACATTTCGTCGACATTGTGGTTTTGTCGGGGAGAAAACTTGCAAACATACAGCACTTCAGAGTCCCACTGCGATCGAACATTTATATAACTCTGGCAAACTGAACACATTCTGTACTGTACAGGAGACACAGAGGAGAATGACGGACAAATTGGCAAGTCCCTCAGCTAATCAGGACGCAGAACACAATGTGCGTTGATCCACTATAAAAAAAATTGGAATAAAAGAAATCCGCGAAACAACGAGGCTCCAAAAAGTGAACCGCGATATAGCGAGGGACCACTGTATAGGACCTTTAATGAATGGTTTAAAACACTGCAGTAGGACTTTCTCGCAGACACTTGCGGAACTATTCTTTTATATAATGATCTCGTCAAAAGGATTTGGTTGCGTGTGGCCTGTTTTGACTTGTTTTTAAATAAATGTGTGATGTAAAAAGTATTCTATGCATTGCTGTGTACATATTAATAATAATATGATAATTATAATCCTATCTTGTGCATTGCTTGTCTCTTGGTTTGGATGTTTCTTCCTGACACACTTACCTCACTGTATTTTCTTATGTAGCACTTGTTTATTAGAGATATTTTTTCATTTTTTCATTGCACTAACTGTACCATTGATTTAAAGCTTCATTGGTTTCTGTGTTTTGGAAAAAAAATAATATTAAAACAATGTCGAATAAACAGGATTTGTAAAATATTTTGGCTTTTGGTTTTTTTCTTAGACGTAGACAAACTTTATTGATCCACAAGATTCTTAGAAATTACTTGGACACAGTAACTCACACATCACATTATGTAAATATTAAACAACGAGGAGCCGTGCGTTATGCAGTTTTAACGACTCTGCGGCATAACGCACGGCTCCAAGTTGTTTAATTTGCTACAAACTGAAACGCCTCGCTTGTGAATCTGAAAAGCCTGTCCACTGTCTGTGAATGTCTCAAATGCGTTATTTTTGCGTTTTAAGTGAAGCTAGTCCTTACATTCTCCTTAGAGCAGTGGAGGATGTGTTTACCCGTTGCTATGGTGACGTCATGGTGACAACGGCAGAGCAGCGATATGTAAAAGAATTAAATAACGAGGAGCAGTGCGTTAAAACTGCAGAACGCACGGCTCCAAGTTTTATAATGTGCTTATCAGTGTTGGGGAGTAACGGATTACATGTAACGGCGTTACGGTAAAAGGATACAAAATAAAAGTAACTGTAATCCGTTACAGTACAAGAAAAAAACGATGTAATCAGATTACAGGTACATTCATTGAGAATGGGGATTACTTAACAGGATTACAATTTGTGCTGCTGCGTGGTGTTCCGCCATTTCTGCGAGCGGTGTCGGCTGGTCCCTCCTGCCTGCCGCGCTCCCGTGTTTCCCCTCCGCACCGTAGTGTCGTAAACTCCTCTCGGTAGAGCTCCCGTATCCTCACCGTGCAGTCTACAGCTCTTAAGGTAAGCACTGCTACCCTCCACCACTGATAAGATGTAACTTGGCCCAATGCCACCCAGTCGGAAACCAAACGCTTCAGGCCAGTTCTGATTGGTTGGAGGGAGGCCCAGAACTAAGGCAGTCAAAAGTTAGTAAATTTGTGCATTTAGGGCAAACTGCTCATCGTTTCTGCGGTATGGTTTTGGCTTTTCGTCGGCATCCATTACGTAATGACGACAGTCGAGTCGTAGGCCGTTTCCCAATTCCCCGACAGCACGCTTGTTAGCGTCCTTGGAACGGGATATGCGACATATCCGGCGCGACAAGGGCCGTTCCATTCGTTTTTTTCCCCCTGCACCGTCAAGACGAGCTCTGAACGGCGCCGTCGTTTCCATGGAAATCGGGGCGTGGACCAAGCGTGCAAACATGCACGCTCCGCACACTTAAAAGCCCCAGCATGCACAGCGCGGGACTACAAAGACCGACTCGCCAGCGACATCCACAAGTGAGAGTTGCGACGTCACTATAAAATATACGTACTGGTTCTCCTCACCTACAACTATGCTACATGAAACTCTTCATAAACTACGCTAAACATGTGTGACGGTAGCCGTAACGGCATAGATCACGGCACCTGTATTACCGTTCACATGCTTTTCCCCTTACACTTCTATATTTCCTTTGCTGTTGTAATGCTGGATATTCTACAGTGTCGCCATGTCCAGCGTTTACTCTAAGCTGCGCACTGTTCGCACATTCTCAGCGCACAAGAAAACTTGTGCAGCGCACTGTAAACCAGGGATGAAAGAGCTTTTTATTCAGCCGCGGGGCATTTTTTTTTATATCTGCAAAGTGCGAGCCGCGCGGGGGGTGCATTTCGGATGTGGAGTTAGTGTGTTTGCTCAGAAACATTAAAAATTAGGGGGAACATTGGCCATGTCCCAATTCCAAGTATTACTAGTCGCAATAGTATAATATTTTTGTCTTTAGGGAACAAGGAGCAGACCACCCAGCTCATTGAGCTGAGGCGGGACCTGTTCAATTTCGCAGGCGGCCATGTGAGAAACGTAGTGCACTAAGGACAGAGCGAGTGTGCGCCGTCTCGACGACAGACCGACGGCATCTGAGTCTAAAATGTGATCTAGTGGTAAAGTCTTTGCCTGATATCAAGAGACCCGTGTCCAATCCAATGTGTGAAACCTGACAGCATTGCTGGTCTAAAACAGTGATTGTGTAATTTTACAAGCAAGGGTGTCATTGTAAATGTATGAAGTACCGTAATGCAGTTAGCTGGCAGTCAGTGGCTAGAACACTTGACATTGGGAAACTGTGTGAAACCTAAACATGCGCCATAGGTAAAATCCTCCAGCTTAGGGCCTGACCAAAGCATAAATAACAAAACAAATCATGGGGATGGTCCCCGGGTCAAATATAGAAACAACTTCTCCTGTGCGAGATCAATAAAGGTCAATCTTCTAATCCTTGACCACTGTAAGGCGCTTTGTGCTACAATTTTGTATGAAAAGCGCCTTATAAATGTTTGATTGATTGTTTGATTGATTGAAAATCTTACAAGTCTGGTGCAGGCATCTCTTCTTGTGGACCTCCTGTGATTGCCTGTCAGCAATTCCCTCCCAGTTTAGTACTCTTTTAAGGTTCACACTGTCAGTTCTCACAAATAAAATGTTGAACATGGGTTTAATGCTCATTTAAACTTAAGTAATCCAAAAGTAATCCAAAAGTAATCAGTTACATTACTTTGTAAAAGTAATCCAAAAAGTTACAGTACAATTACATTTTAATCAAGGTAACTTGTAACTGTAACGGATTACATTTATAAAGTAACTTACCCAACACTGGTGCTTATACCGACTACAAACTGAAATGTGTCACTTGTGAATGTGAAAAGTCTGTTCCCTGACTGTAAACGTCCAAAACATCTGTTATTTCAATGTTTCAAATGAAGATGTGTGAAGAATCCCTCAGTTGTCCAGGTAGAATCCATGATAAAAGGAGAAATTCAATTTGTCAACTGGACAAAGTTTATTTGGTCGAAAACATGAAAACGTTTCGCAGCTCATCCGAGTTGCTTCATCGGATGAGCTGCGAAACGTTTTCGTCCAAATAAACTTTGTCCAGTTGACAAATTGAATTTCTCCTTTTACCACGTTTCAAATGAAGCTCGTCTCTACATTCTATCCACAGCAGTTCTGCATTTGTTTACTCGTTGCTATGGTGATGTCATGGCGACGGCCGCAGAAGAGTGATATAGAACAGTGATTAGGCTGATGCCGGATTTACTTGTGCATTATGTAGTATTAACCATGGATCTATAGTAAAAAACCGGGTAAGCCCCTCCGCCTCTGTCCCAGCTTGAGACCGACGAGTGGACGTTCTCCCATAGAGCGCAAAGCATTTTGGGAATTCAAAATGCCCGTGTTCTGACAGAGCATCCACAACTTTCACAAAGTTTGGATATTGTTTGATTCTTTATATTTTCACAACATAACCTTTTTTAAAATGGCGGCACAGTGGCTGGCCAACCTCAGAAAGTGAAAATTTCATGCCATGGGACCTTTAATGGACTTTGCGAGTAAGCAAGCGACCTGCCAGCTACACCGGAGAGGACCATTCGAGTGGAGAGACCGCAATGAGAGCACGAAGGACACCCACCGCATTTAATAACGTTGCCCGACGCTTACTAGCGGAGTGGCGGAGGAGCCATGGAGGTACCCCTTTTTCCTGTTTGTTTGTCATTGGAGTAAAGGAGCCAGTTCCGTACCCAAGCTACGAACCAGGCCTGCAACGGTAGAACTGGGGGTTGGAGAATTATATTTGAGTGTTTTGCCAGCTATAGGATAAATTGTTTATTTGGGCCCATTAGAATATTGTGACTGTTTAACATTTTGTGTGTTGAGGTTTACCCTTGAGATGTTAATCTTAATGCTTGAAAGCACTTTTTTTCATTAGATGTAATATAGTTCATATTTACTTATAACTTTGTTGTGGTCATTGAGTGTCATGTTTGTTTGAGGTTAACACTTTAAACACAAGACATATAGTACAAAAGTAGTTCATTTAAGTTTACTCACATTATACTAATAAGAATCATTTCATGTGTACCGTGCATTTTAATAGCCATAATACTGTACTAAAAGGTGTAACCACACTAGTATAAATGTGTAATAAGAACTCAGGTTAGTCTCTCTCACATAACAAACACAATAATAGGCAGGGAAATCTATTGGCACATCAGCCCCACCAAGATTTTTTTTCACCAGCCGCCACTGCTATTTAGAAGTTTTATTACCATATTAACTGTAACCTCTAGCGTCCTTAAGCCTCATTTGACTGGCGCTGAACGCTGTGGGTGACGTCACGCTCCATCAGTCGTTTAGTTGCGGAAAAAGGGGAGACAGAATGCCATTTCAGTGTTGCCTGTCCATGAGCTGTTACTGAGATGCAGTTTTAAGGGCGACAAAGGCGATTCGTAAACATATCTCGGCGTGGATTGACACTTTTAAACACATTTATGTTTTTGTCTACGAAATACACCGTTATCGAAATCTAACGAGCCGCTTCAACTGTCCATGTGTTTTGAGCCTCTAAAATTGTCACTTCTCTGTCTCTTCCGTCTGATGCTCTTCCTCTGGGTCATGCACCTCCACGCTTTCCTCCATCTGTCCTCCATCAGCGGTCACCGGCGGTAACACCACACCGGCGTCTCCCTGGCAACCGCATCAGCACTGTGGCAGACACAGACGTCAGGCAGACAGGCGTCGACAGGCGGGATCAGAGCTTTCGCAGTGTTTGCTCATTTAAGGTTTTAAAGAAGCGGCTAGTTTTTACCTGAGGAGAAAGATATTAGAGTTTTTTTCTTTAATTAACTACAAACACAACTTAAATCCCCTTTTGTTCCATATATTTCAGAAAAACATGTTTGCCCCACTACAGATATATTGTATAAACTCCTCTTGAGGTCAAAATAAGTCCACTGCGTATCGAATTATGAAGGCAAAAGGAGAAATTCAATTTGTCAACTGGACAAAAGTTTATTTGGTCGAATACGTTTCGCAGCTCATCCAAGCTGCTTCTCCAGTTCTGAATCGATTTATGAAGCATTTTACTGTCAGAGAGTCACAAAGTACACATTAGCATGCTAGTTGTTGTTACTGTGATTGCAAAACTCCACGTTGGTCTTTGAAAGTCATTACTGTGAAGTATCTCAGGGTCTTGTTCACGAGTGAGGGGAGGATGGAACGTGAGATTAACAGGCGGATCGGTGCAGCGTCGGCAGTGATGCGGTCACTGTGCCGGACCGTTGTGGTGAAGAGGGAGCTGAGCTGAAAGGCGAAGCTCTCAATTTACCGGTCAATCTACGTTCCTCCCCTCACCTATGGTCATGAGCTCTGGGTAATGACCGAAAGGACGAGATCGCGGATACAAGCGGCCAAAATGAGTTTCCTCCACAGAGTGGCTGGGCGCTCCCTTAGAGATAGGGTGAGGAGCTCAGTCACACGGGAGGAGCTCGGAGTAGAGCCGCTGCTCCTCCACGTCGAGAGGAGCAGCTGAGGTGGCTCGGGCGTCTGTTTCGGATGCCTCCTGGACGCCTCCCTCGGGAGGTGTTCCGGGCACGTCCCACCAGGAGGAGGCCCCGGGGAAGACCCAGGACCCACTGGAGGGACTATGTCTCCCGGCTGGCCTGGGAACGCCTTGGGGTTTCCCCGGAGGAGCTGGAGGAAGTGTCCAGGGTGAAGGAAGTCTGGGAGTCCCTGCTTAGACTGTTGTCCCCGCGACCCGGCCCCGAATAAGAGGAAGAAAATGGATGGATTGACATTAACCTGAGATGCCATTAGCTCAGGGGTGTCCAAACTTTTTTCATTAAGGGCCACATATCTAAACAGAGACGAAGCAGAGCGCCGATTGAGGGCCATAGACTGGTGCTCAGGACAGTCAATAATTGGAATATATGCATGTTTAACATGTTAGAATGAGCTTCAGTCCTTTATTCATGCTAAGATCCTCAAAACCACACAATAAATATTAAATATTATCTTATCAAGGTAGATTTTCAAAAAACTTGCAGTCAGAAGTTCTGTTCAAGTTCTGGGCCAATTAACCTGGAAGCCTGAGGGCCAAGAAAAATTTGTCTGAGGGCTGCATTTGGCCCATGGGCCATAGTTTGGACATGCCTGCATTAGTTGATACATTGTGGATGCAATTGTTATATTTGAAGGTCTGAATGTCCACCCTGGTCCCTAACCCCTCATTCACTACATAGTCCCGCACTCTTTAGCGCCCTCTACAGTGCACTCGGACACACAGCTCATTACATTCGGGTCACGTGACTCTGCCGTCTGGGTGAAAAAAGTCTAAAGGCTAAACTTCATTAAAACTTGATTTCTGTTATACATAAAGATCAGATCAGACTGGAACACAAGTGTTTATGAACTAATAATAATCAGAAGTTTTCATCAAGTTTTGTCACGCTGGATTTCACATAAACAGACTGGATTATTTAGCCGTGTTTTATTCAGAATCAGGATCTACAGCTCCATAAACCAGCGCTTTTTTCTGCTTCATTCAGTCGGGTTGTGTCCAGTTAAACTCCTGTCGCCGTTCGCCGCTATTTTCCCGACTCTCCCAGTGCATTGTGGTCTATATTGACCGCTCTTGTGACATTCGGACACCCCTGAAAATGCCGTGCTCTAAGTAGGGAATAGTGTGGCCATTCGGACAAAGCCTGTGTAACTTTCCACTTCCTGTTTGTCTCCGTGGAGATGTTATGGCTTTTTCTGGAATGTGGCATTAAACGTATCTGTCTTACATTTAGAAGAAGAAGCAACTTTATTGATCTCACACTTTTCTTCTCTGCATTTAACCCATCCTGTTATTAGGAGCAGTGGGCAGCACATTACTGCACCCAGGGACCATCTCCATGTTCTTCTTGCCTCAGCTTGGTCAGGACCTAAGCTGGAGGATTTTACCTATCGTGCATTGTTGGGTTGGTGGGGGAAACCGGAGTGCCCGGAGGAAACCCACCCAGACACGGGGAGAACATGCAAACTCCACACAGACAGGGGATTGAACCCAGAACCTTCTTGCTGTGAGGCATGAGCGCTAGCCACTCAGCCACTGTGCCGCCTTATTCAGTGCACTTAGACAAACTTTATTGATCCACAAGGAAAAAAATTCAAAGTGAGAAATTCAACGGCTTTTAAAATTCAGAATCTGATGAAACAAGTTTTCTTAAAGAGTAAAGCACTTTCCAAAGTAAACAGTGAATCTTTTCAACCCTAATGGATAAAATGATACTTTAGTGATCCAGAAGCACATTATTTACGTCAAACTGTTTAAACGTGCTCTTTAAACACTCTCATCCTGCAGTAAATGTCTGAACAGCCCCAGCTCACCACAGCTGTCTCAGTGTCTGCTCTGAACCAGACAGACAGCTCTGTAAAACCGTAACCCGTCATTATCGCGTCAGAATGGCTGCCGTAAATCATCAGCACATCGCTACGGCAACACAAGAGTCAGGCTGTAAACTAAAGAAACGCAGAAATGTTCCGCAAATTTGAATTAGTAAGACCCATATTATTGTTATTGTTTCTAATGTTTCCTCTTCACAAACACACCTGAGGGGTATTCCATGAACACGGTTAAGCACAAAGCCCGGCTTTATTTGACAGTTCACACTAGTTTTAGCGAGAGTTCGGTTCCATGACTCTCGCTAACCTTAGTCCCCGCTGAGTTACTGGGGCAACATGGTTTCGGCGGCTAGCCTGGTCCGGGGCAGGCTAAAGATGCGGCTTAAACAGGCCGTATCGCAGAGAATACATACCTGACGTAAACAAGAATGTCAAACAAACAGTTCCGCACACCTCCTGCATGACTATCTGTGTTGTCCGAAAACAATATCAGCAAAAAAATAAATTACCTTACGTTCTTGGTTCTTGACAAATCAAAAATATGCTTTTGAACCGCTGTCTTTACCACATTATCAGATAGAAGAATTCCAGAGCCATCACAGAGAAAGACTTTGGTCGAGTGGTTAAATGCTGCTTCTTTCACGTGGGCCCGGGTTTGATTCCTGTTACTGATGTATTTCTTTTAATCTTTTATTATTACAAGGTAGATATTTTAACACCACAATAACATTCGCAAAGCACTCAGAAGAGACATCGGGGGATGTGGACACAGGAATAAACACCACTGGGCACAAGGGCTAAGAGAAACGGGGAGTGTAGAGGACCAAAGGGATTGTCCCAGGTGACGAATTTACATTTAGATTTCGAATCTTTGACATGATTGTGTTTTCGACAGTCGCTTGTTCTGGGCTTCTTACGTTGCCCGTGCACGTGCCTAGGCTAGGACAGGATAGGCACGGCTGAAGTTAGCGCTGCTGAGCTGCAGCTGAAATGCGTTAGTGGAACGACTTCAGGCTTTATACTAAGTTGTCGCTACTTCAGGCGAGGCTTTACCACTTAGACGCCGCTATGTTTAGCGACGTTAGTGGAATACCCCCCTGGAGTTGTGTTTTGTTTCATTCACGCATGTTTAACGCACAAACATGCAGATTCTTCAAAGTTTTTTCCACTTTTTGATGTCATGCGGTAATACAAGAAGTGCTCCACTGTGTTTTTAATCCCCTTACACCTTCACTACAATCTCTGGCAAAAGGAGAAATTCTTTTTGTCAAATGAACAAAAGTTTATTTGGCCGAATACGTTTCGCAGCTCATCGAAGCTGTTTCTTCGGCTCTGGTCAAACGCTGGAGAACTGAACTGGTTTGAGAGGGGAGTTAAAGGGACAGTGTGTAAGATTTTTACCCGTTAATTACCGAAATTGAAGATACCCATTCAAAAATACAGTGTTTTCTAAGCCTTTTCACTTCCATCATGAAATCAAAGTATTCTGTTGGAGTCGCATAAAAGGGGGATCTTCCCCATATAGAGGCAGCCATTTTGAATACGAGAGCTGCAGAAGGACATTTGGGCTCCGCCTTCTCCTTTTCTTTATACAGTAGTTGTCAAAGGGCTCGTGGTTTTCACACAACGAGATAGTACGCGTTTGGATAAACAACGACAAGCATGTTGCCGGATCACACTTACTCCGCATATACATCGCAGGAGCAAGCACCTTCATCTAAGAGGAAAAGAAGAAGGACATAGTACCTACAGTGGCTGGGGCTTTGTTGCAGCGCGGGCCCGCACCCCGGGTTCAGACCGCCCTCCGCCCTCCGCTGTCCGGTTCCCGATTCCGCCCACCCGCGCACAGCGCCGGGTGCGCTTCACATGTGCTGCTGGAACCCACCTCCGGGTACGCCGAGCTCTCTGCGTTACGGCGCGCCCGGGTGACCCTCGAGGTCTGCCGTAGCTATGACAGGAATTGCAATACCCACCATCCACCAATTCGCCATCAATCCTACACACTGGACCTTTAAAGAGGCTATTTTTGTCAAGAAAGAGAATCCTTTCTTGAACAGAAATGGAGGTCTCAGACATCATTTGTCTCCATCTATAACTCTATCCTCAAACCTAAATCTAAACAAAAGGTAAGGTAAGAGAAGGTTGCAGTACAGACAGAAATATACATACATACAGACATACAATATACATACACGATCAGATAAAAGATAACGGTGTTGGCACAGACATAGACGTATTGTTCCCACCACCACCTCCGACCCTCCCCCTGAACCATCACCTGCTCCAGCATTCCCACTAACATTCCCATCATTCCCCATCCCCACCATCATTACCCTTCACACCAACCACGCACCTCCACTATATAAAAAGTACATATACGAGGGTCATTGAAAAAGTTCTAAGACAAATTAAAAAGCAACTTTATTTTTGAAAGTCACAAAATTATTTTTCTACATAAATTCCACCTAAGTCAATACACTTCTGCAAGCGATGTTTCCACAGAAAAATTCCTTCTTGATAGAATTCTGGCGCTTGTCTAGTCAACCAGGTCACAACCTCCCTCTTCGCTTCAAGTACGGACTGAAATCTTATTCTTTTTAAATGTTCCTTCAACTTTGGAAATAGAAAAAAAAAAAACATCCATAAACATTGTGCAAATCTTCAATCATTTCTTTAGGTTTCCATTGAAGTTTTGTTAGAAATTTAATGTTTGCTCGGACTTCAGATTGGCTCATTTTAGAGGGTCAAAAAAGTGGGTTTTGCAATATGTAACGTAACTCTTCGAATAACAAAGCTAGAATGCTGAAACTTGTCAAATGTGTTTATAAGTCGTCAGTGGTACGATTCAAGGTCATTTTTGTTGAACTAGTTCGACTCATTTTGAATTTATGGCATTTGTCTTAGAACTTTTTGAATGCCCCTCGTACACATTCATCCTGTCATAAATAAATATAAAATCAATCCCCAAGCCAAACACATTCACTCTAAAAATACCCCCTCAAATGCTAACTACAAGGGTCCATCCATATCGCTCCAGGCAATCACCGATCTTCTCTGGTTATTAAGTAGCTTCATAGATATGGGGACGAAGGAGTGCTTATAACCTTCCAGAATTGAGGAGCACATATTCACCGTTCAGTACGTGAGAACTGTCGTCAAGAGTTGCGTTTGCCTGCCTCAAGGTTGCCTGCTCAAATAGATCCTGAGGACTGAGAGGGGGCATCACACCCATGATCTTACCTGCTGTTCTCACTAGGCCAGAGATCTCTGCCCTAGATTTTACCGTTAAATTACCAAACCAGCTTGTTATGCCATAACGGAGAACTGACTCAATTGTCGCAATAGGGCAGCAGGTCAGGTCCAGAGATGTGAAAACACCCATTATGGTCCTGAATGGTTCTGCTAACAAGACCCACACTCCACTCCCACTGCAGATCTAACAGGCCCACCTAACTAACACAAACTGTAAACAAGTAGGTGTGGTAGTTTCAGAGTCATTTCATTGTAGTTAGCGCCCCCTTCAGGCAGATATAGGCAGTGTCCACCAGCATCTGACCAGAACTGAAGAAGCAGCTTGGATGAGCTGAGAAACGTATTCGACCAAATAAACTTTTGTCCAGTTGACAAATTGAATTTCTCCTTTTGCCCTGGATCCTACCTGGACGACTGAGGGATTCTACACACTTTCACTACAATCATTTGGATCATTTCAGCCCTGGAATTGTCAATCTCTACTGAACTAAAGATAAAAGGTAGCTTGTTCATGACATCACAAGGTGGAACAGAGCGTTTTGAGGCTGGAGATGTAGATCAGTGTTTCCCAACCAGAGGTACAAGTACCCCTGGGGGTACGCGAGCACACTGCAGGGGGTACTCGGCAGTGTTGCTGCCAGGCACAGGGGGAGATTTTTTTGAATTTTTAAATTCTAATCTGAGTAAATTGGAGTTAAAGAAAAGAGGGGAAATGCCTGAAAATTTAATTTTCAAATTAAGGAGATGAAATAAAATGATTTTCATTTAATAATCTGTTGTGTCACGTTCTACTTTTGGAGAATTATCAACACGTATGAGTGAGGGGGTACTCGAGGAGTGACAAAAAGGCTCAGGGGGTACACAAGACAAAAAAGGTTGGGAAATACTGATGTAGACAGATGAATAATGTAGGATTACTCAAACGTGAATGAAACAAAACACAACTCCAGGTGTGTTTTTGATGAAGTAACAACATCATAACCTGGTTTAAAGTGCAAAAGAGTCAGTTTTGCATAATGTAGGACCTTTAAGCCCCAGTTATTTTTCATTTACTGGAACTATTTTAGCGTCTGACAGTGGATGAAGCATTTGCCCACCAACCTGAAGGTCAGCAGTTCAATACCCCCAAAACTGTGTTGTTGTTTCCTTGGACAAGTACAGTGGTCCCTCGCTCTATCGTGGTTCACTGTCCTCGCTGTCCAGGTCTAAACCTGGACTGGTCCTGGACTAACTGGACTGGACCAGGTTTAGACCTGGACTAAACCGGGACTAGACCAGGTCTAAACCAGGATTAAACCACCACGTGCCGCTCTTTGCTGGTTTCGTGCGGCTGGTTTGTGGCTTGAGCTGAGAGGAAGCGGTCCGGGCGCCGCGGTTCGATCTCATGCTCGCAGCCCCGGTGTACGCGCGGCCTTGCACCGGTCACGCTGCTCTGTCACGGATTTGACCACGATGAGGGGTGCATGTGTCGCGCACTTCTCCAAGGGGTTGGTGCTCGTCGCGTCCTGGGATGTGGCAGTGCCAGAATCCAGTGACTCATGTCTCCTCTCCCCTCGCGCGTCTGGCGGGGCTTCCGGCGGAGGCCCCACGCTTCACTATTAATATATTTTGTTGAAAATCTATGAAAGTTTGAGTGTTTAAACGAGAAATGTGAGAAAACGTTAATTATAGTCTGAGCAAAGTGTATAATGTGTGTGGTGAGGCATTTACAGCCTTAAAACATGTAGAATAATTGTAAAATATAAAGTTGTCCTACTTCGGGGATTTCACTTATTGCGGGTTATTTCTGGAACCTAACCCCCGCGATAAACAAAGGATTACTGTTTTATTATATTGGAAGTGCTATCCTCCTCTCTGAGCTTGGAGAACTTTGACTCCGATCTCCTGTATCTGAACTGTTTAGCTCCATGTGTTCCTTGTTGTTCTGTGATTGGCCGACTCTTGCCGTGAGCTCTCTGATTGGTCCGTTTCTCCCGGTACCGCCTCCTGCTCTGATTGTGCTGATGATGACTTAATTACGGGTTCATTACACAGTAACGGATCAGTCTGTTTAGATTAGCTTAACGACCGTCTCCGCAAACACCCGTCTGAGAATACGGCAAACTCTGAGTACAAAAACCTTTGTTCAGTTCGGTTTTAGCCGTGTTATAATGTTGTTTCTTTGTTAATAAAATACCTGGAGGCTGGGGTCCGTGCAGGTTTGAGTATTCTTTTACTCTGTCTCCCTCTTGTGCACTCAAAATGTTCGGTTCAACCTCATGATGTCATCAAGTGGCGTTCCAGAATAAGAATAAATCTGTTTTTTGTTTTTTTCTTTTTGCTATCCTTTAAAATGTTCCCATATTAAATGTGCTTAAAGGACCCGATTTATACAGTTCTAACTCTGTTCTAATGTTGTTTCCTTCTCAAAAACACACCTGGAGTTGAGTTTTGTTTCATTCACATGTTTCAGTAATCCTGGTTTATTAGTCTGTTTACATCTCCAATCCTCAAAATGTTGTGTTCCACCTTGTGATGTCATGAAGTGGTAGTTTTCAAGTTAACAGCTCCTTTTTAACTTTTGTTCAGTAGAGACTGACACTTCCTAAGCCGAGATCATCCAAATGATTCTAGTGAAGGTGTATGGACCTTAAAAACACTTTTTAAATTTTTTTTATTTTAGACTTTGAACATACAAGATAATATACAAAAATATAAACAATGATATAAACAACAACAATGCTCAAGGCTTAAGAAATTTCAAATTCAAAACAGAGTGCTTTGGTTTTCATGGCTTTTTGGTTTGTACAAAAGTTTAGAGAGTTTAAATATGAAGACAAGACAGACTGAAATATGACAAATTTGGGTTTTTGGCTAGAAAATTTACAACAATAAATATGGTATTTTGAAAAGATGAGAAACAAGTTCAACACATTTTTTTTTCCATAGGAATGTCTTTTTCAAATATAGGCTACCAAAAAGTACATGTTTTACATTCAACTGTAGGTTTGTATGAAGCTTTCCATTCACAAACAGAAGTATGTCATTCCAAAAGATTTGAGTATATGAGCAATCCCAGAACATATGAGTGATTGTTTCTTCAACGCTATGACAAAAAGAGCAGAGATGATCTACATTTAAGCGAAATTTTCAGGTTACAGCATTAACAGGGTAACATCTATGTAAGATTTTTAGGCAGACCTCCCGAGTCTTATTCGTTACAAAATATTTTCTCAGCAAAAGCCAAACTTTGTACCAATTAATGTCTGTAAAAGTATTGTTCCAGCCAAAGACAGAAGCTGGTCTACTGACAGACTCCCTTGTGATAAGTTCTCTTATACATTTGTTATTTGTTTTAAAGCTTAAAAACAGATCTGTGTTATCAATAAACAGCTCCGTCCCAGCAGGAACATCATTAGGATCGTGGACATAAGTGGACATTAACATTTTCACTCCAGAAGTAATGGCATCAAAAACAATTGCATATTCTTTTGGCCTTACTGGCTTTAAAAACACAGTGGGGCACTTCCTGTATCACCACATGACATCACAAGGTGGAACAGAGTGTCTTCAGTTTGAGAGAGATCTGCAGGTTTGTGTGTTAAACATGTGTGACTGAAACAAAACACAAGTCCAGGTGTGTTTGTGATGAGGAAACAACATTAGAACAGGTCAGAAAATAGATGACATCTCCCTGAAATGAGTTTATGGAACTTGGGATGTCTGATATAAGTTACGATCAGTGAAAATACTGCAGTATATCACAAGATGCTTCAGTCTGTAGCTCCTCAGGGAGCTCACCAACGGTTTATTTTTAGAATCAAAACTCTTAAAATTTCCCGATTTAGTAGAGTACTTGTCAGGAATTAATATGTTCAAGGCAAATCATCAATTACCAGTAAATATTCAAAATTTACTTACAGAAAGAGAAGTAGGATATAACCTAAGAGGAACAGCAATATATAAACATGCTCTAGCGCTGACCACAGGGAAGAGTTTTTGTATATCGGTGTGTGGGGTGAAAATATGGAACAGCCTGAGTAATGAACTAAAACACTGTTCAAACTTTAAGCAGTTTAAAAAATTATACAAATTTAGTATTCTGAGTCGTTATAGTGATGCAATGTTGTAATGGTTAGTATATTAAATTATTATAAATACCTTATCTGTGAACATTGTAAATATAAGCTGTATAGTAACATCAGATAAATGTGATGAAGATGGTGCAGAGGAAACCGGACAATATTAATGTTTAAGTGACTGTAAGGAGTGGGATTCAAAAAGTTAAGACTTCTTCCCATAACCCTTTGAGATATGTTTACTTATGTAAAGAAATTATATTAATATGTCTACACGTACATGTATACGTGTAATGTATTATGTACTGTATACTGACTTTGTGACATACAATAAATTCATTCATTCATTCAGATTACGCCAGTGATAGCAGGAGTCAAAGAGAAGTACCACATGTACTGATACTGTGTTAGACCCTCAAGTATTACTGTGCCTCCACTGTAATACTCACTGGAAACAAGGCTGAGGCCCACCACCACCTCTACTGGAAGAGTTTGTTCAAAATGTTCTGCTTGGTAAAATAAACTGTATTTTTATTTATTTATTCAATATTTTACCAGGTAAGTCAGATGAGAACACTTTCTCATGATGAATGTTCTGTGTATGTTTGAGAGAGAGAGTTTAAGATGCTTGTGGTCATGTTGGTGCAGAGGTTGGAGTTCCCCTGTGTGCTCCTCTGTCTTTGCCTTTTTTCACACTGGCTCTTCCCTCTCTTTTATAGCCCCTCTTTAAAACTGGGGAACTCCATATGTGCTCCTGCACTGGCCTCCCTCTCCCCAGAGTTTAGTTTAGTTTATTAGTTTATTTGACAGGGACAATGCACATAAAAACATTGACCTACATAAAAGAGGATGCAGAACACAATGTTACACTATAAAAAAATAAAAAATAAAAATCCGCGAAACAGCGAGGCCGCGAACAGCGAACCACGATAGAGCGAGGGACCACTGTAATGTGATTAATCCACGTTTGTCCTGAATTGTCCTGCAGGGCAGAGACAGAGCTCTGCAGATTTAAAGTAAATGAACCTGTTTGTATAATAAAGTCATTTTAGATCAGTGCTGAGGTTTACAGACTCATGTAATAAGAGTAACAGAGTTTAACACTAAAGACCCCATGTTTCATTTTTTAAAAACTACCGTTTACTACCATAATGAGCCCCTGAAAAACGTAGATAGAGTTTGCTCTCCTCGACATCTCCATGGAGACAAAAGTCGGAAGACCCTCCACCAGAAAAGTTACACAGTGTAGACACAAGTGATGTAAATGGTCACATTTTTATACAGCTCTTTTCCACCTCTTTTCCACCATCTTTTCCACGCCTTTATTTAGCCTGAAAGGTGTGACATTGTCAGGTGAGATATCTTTAAATCAGACCCATTCTTTTTAAAGCTTTAACCATGTTCTGTTCACCATGCTGTTTCCCTGTTGTATTTGGAGTGATTTGTGCATGTCTGAGTAATCTTTATTCTCCTGTGTTCAGCGTCGTTGCTCCGTTGCCGTTTTCTCCTCCAGCCCACTGCTCTGTACTCACAGTGTTCTCCAATATTAGTTTATTCATCTGTGATACATGGAGGATTTGGCAGCACCGTGTAGTCAGGTTTGGTACAAAGAAAAAAAAAAGGCTCTGCTCTAGTGTAAAGTTAACATACATGAACACAGACAGTGGCTCCCTCTTTTCTGCATCTCTCATGGAAAAACTAAAACTAAAACAACACTACCCACTCCAGTCCATCTTTCCCTTCCCTTTTCTTTTTTTAATGACCTGAGACAAGCTTATTAAATTTAAAAATATCTGTCTAATGTACAAGATTAAACATGGCTTGACTCCCCCTTCGCTGAATGAGGGAAGACTGCATTATTCCTCACAGAAAACCTGGATTTGGTCAGTCTGTTTTCTCCGTCAGAGCGTCCCATCAGTGGAAACTCTGTGCCTGAAGCCGTCAGAACATTTCCCTCATTCTCTGCGTTTAAAAAGAATGCTAAAAAGTGGCTTTTAGAAACGCAAATGTGTGAACACTAAAACTTTTATTGTATTTCTGTAATGTTATTGTACATTTGTGTAATTTTTAATGTGTAACTTTTTAAGTGTATTTTCTTTTAGGATGCCTTTTTGACATCTGGCAAAGGGACTACCGATGCAAATTAACTCTCATCAGCTAACTCGGGCACATTTACATTGTTTTGATGTTGATTAATGTGCATTGTCCCTTTTCAGATAAATAAATAAATAAATAAAGTGCAGCGATGCATAGGAGGGGCCCATAGGAGGGGCCCATATGCGCCGCTTTGTTGAGGTGATCCCACTGGACACCACAGTTTTTAACGCAGATCAGCTTATCTGTTTCTTTTATTAAATCGTTTTCTCCATGGAGATGCTATTGCTTTGTCTGGAATGTTTCGCAGTGTGGCATTAAACCTTTCTATCATCACAGAAACCAAACCAGATCAAGTTACAGGTCAGATCTGTGGAGAGGCGACCCCGATCACTGTCAGAATGTCTGTTTTTCTAGGTATTTTCGAGCTCTAAAACCACCTGTAATTGAATAAATGTAAAGTAGAGCTGTTTAGTGTCACACTGTGGAACATTCCAGACAGAGCAATGACGTATCCATAGAAACAAGCAGATGACAGACCCCCAACTAAAAAGCTACACAGTGCACCTTTAGGCGATAAGATTTGACAACGTTCGTGTGAGGACATCTGAGACTGTTTCTCACTTTAAACTTTCTAATTTATTCGTGTCCTTATCTTAAGCGTTGTTTTTATGGCCCTGTTCCTGTCGCCCCTGTCAACGGCTGCAGTGCATGCTGGGTAATCGGCCTCTCCTGATAATTGCCTGTTTATTGGTGTAATTATGTTGATTAGAGGTTGTGTGCCAAGAGCTTGTTAGCCTCGTTAGCCTCATTAGCCATTAGCAGTTAGCGGGTGTGATTAGCGCCATTGTGATTGGACCAACTCAACAAGTGTTTAAGCGAAACTTCAGATCAACAACAGCAAGACCGTGTTAAAACCGTATCAGCGAACTTCCCTTTTATTCTGCACCTTCTCTGTACAATACCGTCACCGTATTAACTGTTCACTTGTATCTATAAGAGACAAAGGGGGAACGAAACGAAGTAAAAGTAAAAGTAGTTACAGGTCCTATATTACATAAAATTGACCCTTGTGAGCTTTAAACCGTGTTCTAATGTTGCTTCCTCCTCAAAAACCTGGAGTTGTGTTTTGTTTCATTCACATGTTTGATTAACATTTTATTATTAGTCTCTATAAACAGCTTAAAGGTGCACTATGTAACTTTGTCTAAACCAGAATTAAAACAGGACAAAACTAGGTCTAAACCAGGACTAAACCAGGAATAAACAAGGACAAAACTAGGTCTAAACCAGGTCTAAACTAGGTCTAAACCAGGTCAAAACCAGGTCTAAACCAGGTCTAAACCAGGTAAAAACCAGGTCTAAACCAGGTCAAAACCAGGTCAAAGCCTGGTCTAAACCAGGACTAAACCAGGACAAAACTAGATCTAAACCAGGTCTAAACTAGGTCTAAACCAGGTCAAAACCAGGTCTAAACCAGGTCTAAGCCAGGTCTAAACTAGGTCTAAACCAGGTCTAAACCAGGTCTAAACCAGGTCAGAAACTAGGTCTAAACCAGAACTAAAACAGGACAAAACCAGGTCTAAACCAGGTCTAAACCTGGTCAAAACCAGGTCAAAACCAGGTCTAAACCAGGACTAAACCAGGACAAAACTAGATCTAAACCATGACAAAACTTGGTCTAAACCAGGTCAAAAACAGGACCATACCATGAAAAAACTAGGTCTAAACCAGGCCTAAATTAGGACACAACCAGGACAAAACTAGGTCTAAACCAGGTCAAAAACAGGACTAAACCAGGACAAAACTAGGTCTAAATCAGGTCAAAAACAGGACTAAACCAGGACAAAACTAGGTCTAAACCAGGTCAAAAACAGGACTAAACCATGACAAAACTAGGTCTAAACCAGGACAAAACTAGGTCTAAACCAAGAGTAAACCAGAACAAAACTAGGTCTAAACCAGGTCTAAACCAGGACAAAACTAGGTCTAAACCAGGACAAAACTAGATCTAAACCAGGACAAAACTAGGTCTAAACCACGTCAAAACCAGGACTAAACCAAGACAAAACTAGGTCTAAACCAGGAGTAAATCAGAACAAAACTAGGTCTAAACCAGGTCTAAACCAGGACTAAATCAGGAGTAAACCAAGATATAACCAGGACTAAATGAGGACTAAACCAGGTCTAAATCTGGTTTACATCTCCAAAACTCAAAATGATGTCACGAAGCGGTAGTTTTCAAGTTAACAGCTGGCTTTTACCTTTTGTTCCAGGGCTGAAATCAACCAAATGATTCTCTTATTTTGGTGACTTCCTGTTTGAAAGGAAGTGACGGTAAAAAACACAAAGTAAAGACAGCAACAGTTAACGGTGAAAAACAAAAACCCACGGTGAAAAGTTATACAAAAACCCAAAGACAGCAACAGTCGACAGAGGAACAAGGTTTGTTTTATTTGTGAATGTGCATTTGAGCAACTTGTAATTTCTACTAAATAAATGTTAAAATATGGATAACAGTTAAACAATGTAATGAGCTCGTGATACGGTGATCATATGGTCATTTCTGTTATTTTGTTCTTGTCTAGCTCTTATGTTGGTTCTATGACAAGGCATGGAAAAATTAAAAGTCACTTAACCATCAGTTCTGGCCTTCTAAATTCAACTGGATGCTACACTTGACTTCCTGAAGTCCTTTTAGGATGTGGTTCCCAAATTATGGAATGCCCTGCCCTGACGCTCCGTGAGGCAGACTCTACTGACCCTTTAAAGCCCCAGTGTGTAGGATTCGTGGCGCATAGGTGGATGGTGCTATTGCACTTTCTGTTTTAGCTACGGCAGACCTCGAGGGACCCGCGAGGGTCCCGTTTTTTTTTTTTTTTTTTCTTTTCTCATGAAAACACACATTCCCGATCATGTACCATGACACTCTACACATCAAATGAAACCTTACAGTCTCCTCTTTTTGACTATGCAATTAATTTCCCTGCAAAACAATCACTCCCCAAGCACATGGGGCTTTTATACGGAAAAGCACAAAACGAGGTTAGCTTACCTTAGAATGCTTTCCACAGGTCAAACTCTGTATTTCACCATAGACTTGCTCTCAATTTGTCCGTAAGGATCCAGCGAATAAAACCCAGTAAAACAATTTAGTCCAAAACACGTGTTAGATCCATTACAAGTCTGATCCGGCAGCATGCTTGTGTTGTTTACCCAAAACCACGAGCCTTGCCGAAGGCGAAGGCGGAGCCCAAATGTCCTTCTGCGGCTCTCGTATTCAAAATGGCTGCCTCTGCATGGAGAAGATCCCCCTTTTATGTGACTATATCTAAGTCCAACAGAATACTTTGATTTCATGATGGAAGTGAAAAGGCTTGGAAAACACTGTATTTTTGAATGGGTATCTTCAATTTCAGTAATTAACGGGTAAAAATCTTACACACTGTCCCTTTAAAAAAACAACTCAAGACACGATTATTTAGGCAAGGTTTTGGTCTTGGATTGTCTGTAATTCCTTTATACTTGTACATGTTGCTTATTCTACTCTGTAAAGCACTTGTGTTTTTTTTTTTTTCCTGTGAAAAGTGCTCTATAAATAAATTCTTACTTACTAATGTGGAATGAATATGATTAACTTCGATTCAGGAGCTGGTTCACACCTCAACCTCCTCCCCACAGCTCATCTCAACCACGCCTTCAATTACCCAGAAGCCCTATTTATACAGCCTATCTCGACAACACCGTCCAGGTCAGCTCTTTTGACATCATCTTTAAAGGGATAGTGCGTTTAAATTAAAAAAAAAAAAAAAGTTAATCTGTATGGGTTTCCTTCTAAAAGTTACGTGTGTTGACACCGGTTTACCTCTGACACTCTCAGCTGATCCCGGTTCTGCTCGCTTTCTGGAGCCCACATAAGTAGGTCCGGTAACTTCCCTGGAACATGAAATAAAGCTTGTTTTTCTTCTCAAAACAAAACATTTGTCCGAAAGGTGATATATTTGCGTCCCAAACAGTTGTCAACGAAACATCCAGCAGCGTATTTCTCATTTGCGTATTGCCTCTCTCGATTCGTATCACTGTGCACATATTAGCTGTGTTAGCCTGTTCACTTTTAGCGAAAGTGTACGGCGACATCCCCCGTAAAAGAATGTTTACAAGTGAAAAGGTTATAGAGCTAATGTGGGCGCACTGATACAAATCTAGAGAGAAAATATGCAAATGCGAAATACGCTGCTGGATTGTTTGGGACACAAATATCCTCCTGGGACCCGCAAAAAAAAGTGTTTTTTTTGTGTGTGTGTTTTGTTTGTTTGTTTGTTTGTGATTTTCTATTTGGAGGTAAATGAACACCTTAGCATTTACATTTTGTTAATTTAATTTTTATTTTATTTATGTTGCAGCATGTCCTCTGTAATGGACTGTAATGGTTTTAAGTCCACGTAAAATTAACAACCTAACAAAAACATTTTTTTTTGATGACCAACATTTCTGACAAGCTTCTACAGTCGCCTCAAAAAAAAATTTAGACTCCCTTTTAATTTCTAATTTGTATTTATTTACTATTTTATTTACTTTTTATTTTTTACTTCATTTTATTTTATTTTTTATTTATTTATTTATTTATTTTTTTACTTTTTTGATTTACTTATTTATTATTATATTTATTTAATTATTTATTTTTTAATCATAGTGCAGCCACAAACTAGAGTCTATCTGAAGGGGAAGACATACAGATTCATATAAAAAAAACCCGCACTATCCTTTTAAGTCTCCCCTCAGCCATCACATCTCCCCACCGTCAATCTACAATAAATGTCTTTATCGTATTTCGTTGTCGTGGCGTGGTCCTTATTGTTTTTGTAACAAATCTGAGTACTTCTTCCACCACTGATAAGAACACAGCTGACTGCCCTGATGTGACAGAAGTTTAGATAAAGGCCTCTGGGTTATTCTTCTCTCTGAATCATAAACGTGTGATAATAGTTTGTAGGAGACGCATCACAAAATGTGAGTCAGAGGAAAAGAGATTCAGGGAGAGTGAGTCATGGACTTGATTTAAAATAATCTTCAAATCATCTGAACGAATCATCTGTGCGCTCACACTAGCCTAATAACACCCAGTTTTCTCTTTGGGGACGTTTATAATTTTACTTCGTTAGAGATCATTCCATAACTGTTACCTAGCAACCACAACGTTAACTTGTTCTGATTAGACTAAAAATAAATAATGGCAACAACTTTAAATTGTTAAATAAAGGTTTAAATGGTCAGAAAAATGCCTTCTTTGTGCACGAATGGAGTTTTCTGTGTTGATGTCGTAGTTTAAATACTCAGCTCTACTTCCTGTATTTTAGATTTAGTTTTCAAAGTTTTTCCACAAACTGATGTCAAACTGTGATAATTATGGCACAATCACACCAAACCAGAGTCGCACTTAGAAAAATACACATGAATCTGTAAAATACACTTTAAGACGGAATTAAAACAAATGTCTATGAACAACTGGGACATTTCAGTAGAAGAAGACGATGATGAAGACGATGAAGAAGAAGATGAAGAAGACAAAGAAGACGAAGAAGAAGATGAAGAAGATGAAGAACACGACAAAGAAGACGAAGAAGATGAAGAAGACGAAGAAGAAGATGAAAAAGACGAAGAAGAAGACGAAGAAGATGAAGAAGATGAAGAAGACGAAGAAGAAGACGAAGAAGAAGAAGACAAAGATGAAGACGAAGATGAAGAAGATGAAGAAGACGATGAAGAAGATGAAGAAGATGAAGACGAAGAAGACGACGAAGAAGAAGAAGATGAAGAAGAAGACGAAGTAGAAGACGAAAAAGACGACGATGAAGAAGATGAAAATGAAGAAGACGAAGAAGAAGAAAAAGATGAAGACGAAGATGAAGAAGAAGATGATGAAGACGAAGATGAAGACAAAGAAAAAGAAGATGAAGAAGATGAAGAAGAAGAAGATGAAGAAGAAGACGAAGTAGAAGACGAAGAAGATGACGATGAAGACGAAGAAGAAGACGAAGATGAAGAAGATGAAGAACACGACAAAGAAGACGAAGAAGATGAAGAAGACGAAGAAGAAGAAGACAAAGATGAAGATGATGAAGAAGATGAAGAAGAAGATGAAGAAGACGATGAAGAAGATGAAGAAGATGAAGACGAAGAAGATGACGAAGAAGAAGAAGATGAAGAAGAAGACGAAGTAGAAGACGAAGAAGACGACGATGAAGAAGATGAAGAAGACGAAGAAGAAGACAAAGATGAAGACGAAGATGAAGAAGATAATGAAGATGAAGACAAAGAAAAAGAAGATGAAGAAGAAGATGACGATGAAGAAGAACAAGAAGATGAAGATGAAGAAGATGAAGAAGAAGGCGAAGAAGATGAAGAAGATGAAGAAAATGAAGAAGAAGATGAAGATGATGAAGACGAAGAAGACGACGATGAAGAACAAGAAGAAGAAGAAGATGAAGAAGACAAAGAAGAAGATGATGAAGATGAAGACGAAGAAGATGAAGAAGATGATGAAGACGAAGAAGATGATGAAGAAGAAGAAGACGAAGAAGATGATGAAGAAGAAGAAGACGAAGAAGATGATGAAGATGAAGAAGACGACGATGATGAAGAAGAAGATGATGAAGAAAAAGAAAAAGAAGAACTAAAGTAAATAGTATACTGTATTAAGTTTTGTTTGGCCACATTTTGCTCACAGAAGAATCAGGTAGAGGACCTTTAATATGGATGACTGACTCTTGGCAGTGAAACCCCGTTGGGGTGCACATGTATCTCTAATGGTGGAATGTTCAGCAGTTACCATGGCGACACAATGCACACGTTAGCGCACACTGTCGAAAGAGTTTTACGATCGTCTGAAAACGCAAGAAAAATACAAAATGGACGGTTTCAGGAGCTCGTGATCCGTCCGAGTGTTCATCGTCTCGTTTAGAAGTTTGATCGAATTCCAGGGAACGTCGATATCGGCGAAGTATAAACACAATTCCGATCTGAAACAAAACTGAACTCCTCTTGTTCAAAATCACAATGGCGTCTGGAGCACGTGAGACCCACCTGCACGCCGCACGAGTAGGGAGCTCGTTAAAAGTTGAAATGGAGTAATTAATAGTTTTTGATAGCTTCTGGTATGTTCCTCTGTGATTTTCGTCGTGACATTTGTGACAAAACGCGGAGTGTGTGTCGGCTTCAAGTTCTAATGATCCGGTCTGAAGGAGGAGGAGGACAAGGAAGTCATTATCGGGGAAGTTAAAGCTGTTATTTTTGCAGTAATTGTGTGTGATCGGCAAAGAGATCTGCGTTTCCGCAAAAAAGGTGAAAGTAGAAAATTAGGTGTGACTTCATTATAAAGATGCGAGGTAAGATCCCACACGGTACAGAAACGGTGCAGAAAACAGGAGGCCTAAAGGAAGAACGAAGAGGAGATGTGGTGCTGTGGTCACAAACGAGATGGAGCAGAGGAGCAGAGGAGAGGGGCAGATGGTCAGAGCAGTAGAGGAGTTGGTCCGATGGAGCAGAGAAGCAGAAAGAGGGTCAGATAGTCAAAGGAGATGAGGAGATGGTCAATGGAGCAGAGAAGATGGTCAGATGGAGCAGAGGAGATGGTCAGATGGAGCAGAGGAGATGGTCAGATGGAGCAGAAAAGATGGTCAGATGGAGCAGAAAAGATGGTCAGATGGAGCAAAGGAGCAGAGGAGATGGTCAGATGGAGCAGAGAAGAGGGTCAGATGGAGCAGAGAAGATGGTCAGATGGTCAGAGAATGCAGAGGAGAGGCTCAGATGGTCAAAGGAGCAGAGAAGATGGTCAGATGGAGCAGAGGAGATGGTCAAATGGAGCAGAAGAGAGGGTCAGATGGAGCAGAGGAGATGGTCAGATGGAGCAGAGGAGATGGTCAAATGGAGCAGAAGAGAGGGTCAGATGGAGCAGAGGAGATGGTCAGAGAATGCAGAGGAGAGGCTCAGATGGTCAAAGGAGCAGAGAAGATGGTCAGATGGAGCAGAGGAGATGGTCAGATGTAGCAGAGGAGATGGTCAGATGGAGTAGAGAAGATGGTCAGATGGAGCAAAGGAGCAGAGGAGATGGTCAGATGGAGCAGAGGAGAAGGTCAGATGGTCAGATGGAGCAGAGAAGAGGGTCAGATGGAGCAGAGGAGATGGTCAGATGGAGCAGAAAAGATGGTCAGATGGAGTAGAGAAGATGGTCAGATGGAGCAGAGGAGATGGTCAGATGGAGCAGAGAAGATGGTCAGATGGAGCAGAGGAAATGGTCAGATGGAGCAGAGGAGATGGTCAAATGGAGCAGAAGAGAGGGTCAGATGGAGCAGAGGAGATGGTCAGATGGAGCAGAAGAGAGGGTCAGATGGAGCAGAGGAGATGGTCAGATGGAGCAGAAGAGAGGGTCAGATGGAGCAGAGGAGATGGTCAGATGGAGCAGAAGAGAGGGTCAGATGGAGCAGAGGAGATGGTCAGATGGAGCAGAAGAGAGGGTCAGATGGTCAGAGAATGCAGAGGAGAGGCTCAGATGGTCAAAGGAGCAGAGAAGATGGTCAGATGGAGCAGAGGAGATGGTCAGATAATCAGAGGAGATGGTCAGATGGAGCAGAGGAGATGGTCAGATGGTCAGAGGATGCAGAGGAGAGGCTCAGGTGGCAGTTAGGACCTGTTTTGCTCACATCAGTGGTTCAGCTCCAGTTTCAAACACACGTTCGTTGTGAGTCCAAACAGGTTCCACTGATGCTGTGCAGCTGCTCCTCTGTCAGGTGACCTATTGTATACAAAATAAATATTATAAACGGAATTATAATAATTATTGTTTTGTCTGGAGCAGAATGTGGACAGAAATAGTGGCTTACTGTAAGCTGTAAAAGTCTGATCCAGTCTTTAATTTCAGGAAAACCTTGTAGGGGAAATATAGGTAGTAAAAGGTTGTTTATATTTGAAAGTTCCATACTGGTGCCCTATGCAACCTTTCAAATAGAGGGTCCGCCACCTATTTGTCTCCATGGAGATGTTACTGCTGTGCCTGTAATGTTCCACAGTATAGCATTAAACTTATCTGTCTTACGATTTACAGGTCTTTTATTACTCAAAAATACCTTAAAACAAAAGCATTCTCAACGCCTTTCCACAGATCTCATCTGTATATTGGCCTTGTAGCGTCACCTGCTTGCTTCTTTGGAAATGGAAATGTTTAATGTCGTAAGAAAGTAGAAAATTTAAAGCAAAACAAAAGCATCGGATCCTCCACATTGGCAGTGGAGTGGCAAAATTCCCAAACTGAACAAACTTGGAGTTTCGGAGATTGTGGATTATTATTTCACCGGGATGGACACATTAAAAACAGAACAAACTTTTACTGGATTTACAAAGCTCCAGACTGAAGGGAGAAGATAAAAACACATAAACACATGTACGAATAAGTCACACGTCTCCAGTCGTCTCCAGCTTTAGATTCACTCCTCGGCTTTTCTCTTCTCATTAAACGTCATTAGGCATTTCCCCGTTTGCCCTGGTGTTGACGGACGACCCCCAAAGGCATCCGCCTCCTCCCTCCATCTCTCCCCTCCCTCCCTCTTGTCTCCCTTCTTTTCCTCCTCTACTCTTCCTTCTCCCCTCTTCATCCCTCTCTCCCCTTTGTTCCTCCTCTCCCCTCCTACTCTCCTCTCACTCCCCTCTCTCGCTCTCTCTTTTCCTTTTCTCCCCTCTCACTCTCTCCTCTCTCTTCCCTCTCTCCTCTCTCTCCCATCCCTCTCTCCCCTCGTTCCCTCCCTCTCTCCTCTCACTCTCTCCTTTCACTCCCTCCCTCTCTCCTCTCCTTCCCTCTATCTCTCCTTTCACTCCTCTCTTGTCACTACTCTCTCCTCTCTCTCCCTCTATCCTTTCTCCTTCTCTCCTCTCACTCACCTCTCTCCCCTCCCTCCCTCCTCTCCTCTCTCCCTTCCCTCTCTCTCTCCCCTTGTTCCCTCCCTCTCTCCTCTCCTTCCCTCCCTCTCTCCTCTTTCCTCTCACTACCATCTCTCCCTCTCTCCTCTCCTCTCTCCCTCTCCCCTCTCCCCTCCTTCCCTCCCTCCCTCCTCTCTCTCCTCTCCCTCTCTCCCTTCACTCCTCTCTCCTCTCACTACCATCTCTCCCTCTCTCCTCTCCTCTCCTCTCCCCTCTTTCCCTCCCTCCCTCTCTCCTCTCCTCTCCTCTCCCCTCCTTCCCTCCGTCTCCCCTCTCTCCTCTCTCTCCTCTCACTCCCTCTCTCCTCTCTCTCCTCTCCCTCTCTCCTGGCGGTGTGTTCAGGTACAGTTCGGGCCTCCCAGCGCTCTCCTGTGTCCCTGTATCAGGCCCGCACAGGTCCAGACCCACACCGAGGCGTTGTTCCCAGAAACGTGCCAGTAACGTTTTTCCAGTAAACAAACGGTTGCTACGGCCGTCACAAAGAGGGGGCGTGGCCACGGAGCTGTTCATTCATAAAAAGTCCATGAGGGCATTAATTTTCAACCAGTGTGGTTAATTCAGGCTTTTAAATGTGGATTGTTTGGCTTCTGGTGGAGCGTCAAATGCTTTTCTCCATGGAGACGTTATTGCTTTGTCTGAAATGTTTCACAGTATGGCATTAAAGCTTTCTATCTTCATGGAGACCAAACCGGAACAGGTCAGATCTGTGGAGAGGCAGTCAGAATGCCTGTTTTTCAAGGTATTTTTGAATACCATACTGTGGAGCATTCCAGGCAGAACAATGAAACAAGCAGGTGACAGACTCCCAACCTAAAAGTTACCTAGTGCACCTTTAATTGAATACTTTGAATACTTTCGAGTTTTCTAAGTATTTGAGAAATCACAACAATGATCATTCCCAAATAAAAAAACGGACCCATATTGCACAGAAGCACAAACCTGCAGGGGTGGAGTCAGGCACATGCAATCAGCAATTTAGAAAAGCAAAGTTCTGACATGTGGTTCTAGGTTCTACTCCTGAGCAAGGTTCTCCCTGTGTTTAGATGGGCTTCCTCATGCTCCTCCCATTCTCCGACCGTAGACTGTATAAAGAAGTGGAGAGGTAAGAAGGGAGTGTGACCTCACCCACAGCATTCAGCTCCACTCAAAATAGTAAAATAAAAACACCAGGATCGTGTAGAGTGGGTTAATATGAACATTTTAAGACCAAAATGACAAGGCCCACTACAGGAATTATAAAGAGAGGCGTGACAATTTTTCAATGTAAAATCAATTGGAGCAAGAGACGATGGAGCTGGAAGCATGCCCATGAACACTTCCTATTTGGAATGCAGCAGCTAGTGAGTTAGCTACGTCCATTTATATATACAGTGTATGGTAACAACTGAATACCTCCTGGGCAGGATCTTGGCTCGGGTTTGGTCCACTTCTATTTAAAAGAGACACGTGATAATAAAATGTTTGATGCTTGCTTTTTGAACACATGATTTATAACATAATAGAAGGCTCCAAAAAAGTCCAACCAAGCGCCTTATATTGTCTAAAGCAGGGGTGTCCAAACTTTTTTCATCAAGGGCCACATATCTAAACACAGGGGCCGAGGGCCAATCGGGGGCCATAGACTGGTGCTCAGTACAGTCAATAATTGAAATATATACAAGTTTAACACGTTAGAATGAGCAATCTTTTATTCATCAGACCCGCCAGGATTTCGCGGGCATTTTTTGTGATTGTTGCGGGCTAAAATTTACGTGAGCTTTTCCAAAAAGTTGCGATGAAAGTTGCGGTGCTTTTAAGGTTTTTGTTGCGATTTTGTTGCGGGAGAAGTGAAAGTTGCGATAAATAGTTACGATAGGCCTAATTAAAATTGAGTAATATTTTGAATACTGAGTAATATTTTGAATACTGAGTTATTACTGACAAAGAATAATACAAGGACACAGAGATCACAGATATGGTCGTAAAACAACCTTACCAACATCGAAAATAAATTTCTACTAGGAGGGGAACTGTTTCGCCCGGTCTTTTGCTGTTATTTTAGTGGGCAAATGGGGCTGCAGACATGTTTCTTTGCCATTAGAAGCCGTGTCCCAATTCCCAGAGCGTGCGGCTCGGAGCGTGGCCCGAAGGGCATGTGCGTCACACATTTCGACAGTACACTGGCGCGACGACTGCTGTCCCACTTCTTTTTTGTCCCATGCGCAGTTAACACGCGGTCCGAAGACTGCAGTCGTTAAGCGGTCCGCGGACTGCAGTCTGGGCTGAGCAAGTGTGCACCGCCTTGACTGCAGTCTGAGCCCGCCTTCGGGCCACGCTCCGAGCTCTGCGCTCTGAGGAACTGGGACACGGCCGCAGTTTTGTTTCGTCACACGGAAGTAAGGCAGAAGGAAGTTGGTCGGCGCTCAACACGTCACCGATTATTGGTCAAAATTAGGAAAAAATTGCGGGAAAGTTGCGGTGATTGGTTAAAATTGCAACACCGCCCTGAATTCACGGGGATTGGCTGAAGTTGCGTTGAAGTTGCAAATCGCAACATCGCGAATTCCCGGAGGGTCTGATTCATGCTAAGATCCTCAAAACTACACAATAAATATTAAATATTGTCTTATCAAGGTAGATTTTCAAAAAACTTGCAGTCAAAATTCTGTTCAAGGTAATTTAGGCCAATTAACCTGGAAGCCTGAGGACCAAGAAATATTTGGCTGAGGGCCGCATTTGGCCCACGGGCCATAGTTTGGACATGCCTGGTCTAAAGCTTTCATTGTGAGATAGGTCCGAAGATTAGCGCTCATAACATTAGCTGCTCTAAATGGGGTCCGATGGGATGCTCAGCCATAACAACATTAGCATGGTGTTTATTCCCCTGCCCACATCCCCCGATGTGTCTTCTGAGTGCTTTGCGAATGTTATTCTGGTATTAAAATGTGTACCTTGTAATAATAAAAGATTAAACAAAACAAAAAAACAAAAAAAGCAGAAAAGTCTAAATGTTATGGCTAAGGTAATCCACAGCCACAGCCAAAACATTAGCAGCTCTAAATGTTATGGCTGATGCACAGCTTTATCCTTTGCAAAACCAAAGAATTCAGCTTTTGTACATTTTCCACTCATGAGTGTCTCCCCCTCTTCATTAGCTGCTCTCAATGTTATGGCTAATGGGATCCATAGCCATAACATTAATATCTCTAAATGTTATGGCTGATGGCTAATGGAATTCACAGCCATAACATTAGCTGCTCTCAATGTTATGGCTAATGGAATCCACATCCACAGCCATAACATTAGCTCCTCAAAAATGTAAATGTTATGGCTAATGAAATCCACAGCCATAACATTAGCTGCTCGAAATGTTATGGCTAATGGAACCCACATCCATAGCCATAACATTAGCTCCTCAAAAATGTAAATGTTATGGCTAATGAATCCACATCCACAGCCTTAACATTAGCTGCTTTAAATGTTATAGGCAATGGAATTCACAGCTATAACATTAGCTGCTCTAAATGTTATGGCTAATGAATCCACATCCACAGCCATAACATTAGCTGCTTTAAATGTTATGGCTAATGAATCCACATCCACAGCCTTAACATTAGCTGATTTAAATGTTATAGGCAATGGAATTCACAGCTATAACATTAGCTGCTCTAAATGTTATGGCTAATGGAATCCACAGCCATAACATTAGCTGCTCTAAATATTATGGCTAATGGAATTCACAGCTATAGCATTAGCTGCTCTAAATGTTATGGCTAATAACAGCCATAACATTAGCAGCTCTAAATGTTATGGCTAATATAATCCACAGCCAAAATATTAGCTATTCAAATGTTATGGCTAATGAAATCCACAGCCACAACATTAGCTGCTCTAAATGTTATGGCTAAAAGAATCCACAGCCATATCATTAGCTGCTCAAAAATGTAAATGTTATGGCTAATGGAATCCACAGCCATAATATTACCGTCTCTAAATGTTATTGGTAATGGAATTCACAGCTTTATTCAAACTCATATCTTTACAAAACCAAAGAATTCAGCTTTTGTTCTTATTTTCCCCGTGTGCGTGTCTCTCCCTCTGCACCCCTCCCTTCGCTTCTATCTTAACATTAATTATCGCGCGGCTCACGTTTGGTGTTTGCTAACAGCGACCGGTGGCGGATGCACAAATTTACACGATTGGGCTTTTAATTTGGAGCTCAGGTGCGCTAACGAGGCTAACGACCTCCAAGCGCCGAAGCTCCACCAAATTTTGTCAGAAAGTGATTTTAATTAGCGGCGCACAGAACGCACAGAAGACAATCATTTGAGGGAGAATTATCACCTCTGAATGTGAAACAGCAGAGAAGCGGGGAGGGTAAATATATGTTGGGTGTGGGGCGGGCAGAAACAGAAGAGTAGAAACAGAGGAACAGACATGAGCAGAGACAGGCTTCGTTTACACATTGCCGGGTATGTTGAGAAACGAATATTTCTCTCCCTCCGTTTTCCAAAATAAGGCCCTGTTTCCATGTACACTGGTATTGTTAAAAACTGAGACATTTCCCTTCGTTTGTACCCATCTTTTACACGTAAACGGTGAATTCGCCTCTGAAAACGAAGGAGAACGCTCTGCAAGCCAATCAGAATCGCACTTTTGGTGCATCAGCTGCCTGTTTATCTCACTTTACACGCAAACGTGAAACCGTAGTTTTCCAGAATCTCCACTTTAGCCGGAGTTTTTAGAAAGACTCATTATTCGTTTTTAAAAAATACCAGTGTACGTGTAAACGGGGCCTCAGCGGAGCAGACAAGAGCAGAAACAGAGGAGCAGAAACAGAGGAGTAGAAATAGAGGAGAAGAAACAGAGGAGAAGAAACAGAGGAATAGAAACAGAGGAGAAGAAACAGAGGAGAAACAGAGGAGCAAAAACGGAAAAGAAACAGAGGAGAAGAAACAGGAGTAGAAACAGAAAACAAACAGAGGAGAAGAAACAGAGAAGAAACAACGGAGTAGAAACAGAGGAGAAGAAACACAGGAGTAGAAACGGTGGAGAAGAAACAGAGGAGAAGAAACAGAGGAGAAGAAACAGAGAAGAAACAAAGGAGTAGAAACAGAGAAGAAACAGAGGAGAAGAAACAGAGGAGAAGAAACAAAGGAGTAGAAACAGAGGAGCAAAAACAAAGGAGTAGAAACAGAGGAGAAGAAACAGGAGTAGAAACAGAAAACAAACAGAGGAGAAGAAACAGAGGAGTAGAAACAGAGGAGAAGAAACAGAGAAGAAACAAAGGAGTAGAAACAGAGGAGAAGAAAGAGCGGAGAAGAAACAGAGGAGAAGAAACAGAGGAGAAGAAACAAAGGAGTAGAAACAGAGGAGAAGAAACAGAGGAGAAGAAACAGAGGAGAAGAAACACAGGAGTAGAAACAGAGAAGAAACAGGAGAAGAAACAGAGGAGAAGAAACAAAGGAGTAGAAACAGAGGAGAAGAAACAAAGGAGAAGAAACAGGAGAAGAAACAGAGGAGTAGAAACAGAGGAGAAGAAACAGGAGAAGAAACAGAGGAGTAGAAACAGAGGAGAAGAAACAGTGATAGACGAGTAGACAGGAGCAGACAGGAGGATGTATATTCTCCCAGGAAAAAACTAAACTAAACAAACAAAAACCTTGATCTGTTCTGTTCTTTTCTAAACTTCTTCATAAAAAAGCCTTAAGTACATATAAGATGCTTCATGTATTTTGTTTAGCCTATGTTCTCTGCATTCTAACTTGTTTTTGATTTGATGCATTGTGTAACTTTTCAGGTTGGGGTTCCTATATCATGGAGATGATATTGTTTTTCCTGAAATGTTCCACAGTTTGGTATTAAACTTATATAAGATGCATTTATTCAATTGTTTTTATAGCTCAAATTGCCTTTAAAAACATACATTCTGACTGTGAGTGGGGTCTCCTCTTCACAGATTTCACCTGTAAATTGGCCTGGTGGCGTCTCCTGGTTTTCTTCTTCCTGGACATGTTTAAAAGGCCCATATTACACTTTTTTCTCAAACAGGAAACACTCTGTTCCACCTTGTGATGTCATGTGGTGATACAGGAAGTGCTCCATTGTTTTTTTATCTTTAAACTTCACACATCTTCGCTAAAATCATTTGGATATTTTCCTTGAACTTGCCGATCTTTACTGAACTAAAGGTAAAAAGGAGCTGTTCACTTGAAAACTACCGCTTCGTGACATCACAAGGTGGAACAGAGCATTTTGAGCTTTGGAGATGTAGACAGACTAATAATAAAGAGTTACTCAAACATGTGTGAATGAAACAAAACACAACTCCAGGTCTGTTTTTGAGGAGGAAACAACATTATAACATGACTTAAAGCTCACAAGAGTAAATTTCGTGTGATATGGGACCTTTAACGTGTGCAGTTAAAACAAACAAACAAAATTCTACACATAATTGTTTGTGTGTAGAATCTCTCAGTCGTCCAGGTAGAATCCACGGAAAAAGGAGAAATTCAATTTGTCAACTGGACAAAAGTTTATTTTGTTGAACATGTTTCTCAGCTCATCCAAGCTGCTTCTTCAGTTCTGGTCAGACGCTGGTGGACACTGCCTATATCTGCCTGAAGGGGGCGCTAACTACAATGAAATGACTCTGAAACTACCACACCTACTTGTTTTCAGTTTGTGTTAGTTAGGTGGGCCTATTAGATCTGCAGTGGGAGTGCAGTGTGGGTCTTGTTAGCAGAACCATTCAGGACCATAATGGGTGTTTTCACAGTTTATCTGCTGACATCAGATCTGCTCCAACAATCACCACTTTTAAATCCAAACTAAAAACTCATTTGTACACTGTGGCCTTTGCCTCTTAGCTCTTTTTATCTCTATCTTTTATCTTGCCTTTTTATTTCATCTTATGTATACTTGTTGTGCCATGTCAAATGTTCTTATGTATTTTATGCTGCCGAATTTTGTTTTGCTATTGGCAAATGTATTATTTAATTTTAGTTTTTTGACATTGTACAGCACTTTGGCCAGTTTTCACTGTTTTTAAATGTGCTATATAAATAAAATTTACTTACTTACTTTCACACCTCTGGACCTGACCTGCTGCCCTATTGTTTTCTTTATTCGTTTTGGTTTAGGTTTGAGGATAGAGTTATAGATGGAGACAAATGATGTCTGAGACCTCCATTTCTGTTCAAGGAAGGATTCTCTTTGTTGACAAAAATAGCCTCTTTAACTCCCCTCTCAAGCCAGTTGTTTTCTCTGGCCAAGATCTGGACCTCACTGTCCTCAAAGGAGTGGCCCGTGGCTTTTAGGTGGAGATGTACGGCAGACTGAGGTCCTTTAAGGTGGAGATGTACGGCAGACTGAGGTCCTTTAAGGTGGAGATGTACGGCAGACTGAGGTCCTTTTAGGTGGAGATGTACGGCAGACTGAGGTCCTTTTAGGTGGAGATGTACAGCAGACTGAGGTCGTTTTAGGTGGAGATGTACGGCAGACTGAGGTCGTTTTAGGTGGAGATGTACGGCAGACTGAGGTCCTTTTAGGTGGAGGTGTACGGCAGACTGAGGTCCTTTTAGGTGGAGATGTACGGCAGAATGAGGTCGTTTTAGGTGGAGGTGTACGGCAGACTGAGGTCCTTTTAGGTGGAGGTGTACGGCAGACTGAGGTCCTTTTAGGTGGAGATGTACGGCAGACTGAGGTCCACTCTGGCTCTCTCGTCTGTGTTGGTACATCCTCTTGTGAAGTGGCTGTTTTGTTTCTCCAATTTAGCGCTCACTGCAGTCTTCACTACACTGAATGGAGTAGACCACATTGCTTTGTTTGTGGCTCGGTGGTTTGTGCTTTGGGTGGACCAGTTTATATTTGTTATTTCTAAATGTCTAAATGATCCCAAACTGTTCCTTTCTTGCCTGGTTTGAGCAGGAGGTGAGTGCCACGTTTAACTTTTCTCCACTTTTCTCTCGTTCTCGGTGGTTCCCGCTGCGCTCAGGTGAAACCGTCTCTTTCTAAAGAAATCGATGTGTCAAAGCCTTTGGAAAACCAGCCGAGTGTTAATCACATGTACAAGAACGAGCAGAAAAATGCAATATTACATCAATTAACAGCTCCGAAGCAGGAATTTTATTTAAAGACTCTTAAAGGTGTGCCAGAGGAATTGTAATGAGGTGCAAACAGAGACAGGGATTTCAGAACTGCACACGAGAGCTTAAACACATCACCGCAGCATGGTAAACAGTATTACGTTTAAGGTTTAAAGCTGCATTGTGTAACTTTTCTGGTATAGGGTCTGTCAAATGCTGTTATTGCTTTGTCTGGAATGTTTCGCAGTATGGCATTAAACCTTTCTATCATCATGGAAACCAAACCACACTAAGTTACAGGCCAGATCTGTGGAGAGGCGAGTCCGCTCACAGTCAAAATGTCTGTTTTTCTAGGTATTTTTAAGCTATTAATCCACCTTATTCTGCCTCCACTAGTGTTTAGGAAGTCGCTTTACAGATAGCGAACACTTTCTCTGTAAAACTGTAAAATGTCCACTCACCACTGTGAATTATACTCTCGAGTGGGATGGCCGGCTCTGGCCGCTCGGAGAACTAGTCACTGGTACACTTTCATTTATAAGGAAATATTGGGACTACTGCCTTCGTACATTTGCATCCTAATTGCTCTGAGAAATGCTGAATCGTATTCTCTTTGTTCACAAGACTATTTGTTGCTTTCTGTTCCTTTTGCTCGAACAGAATTGGGTAAAAAGGCATTTGTTTACTCTGCACCTTTTGCATGGAATATGCTACAGAAAGACTGGAAACTAACTGATTTAATTTCCTTGAGCACTTTTAAATCCAACCTGAGAGCTTTTGAGACCACAATCTGCACTTGTTTTTTATAATGTTTTTAAACTTTTATGTCAATTCCACAATCTGCACTTGTTTTTTTTATAATGTTTTTAAACTTTCATGTCTTATCTGTGTAAATATGTAACTGTGTTTTGTGTTTGCTGCTGTTCACTTCTTCTTTGCCTCTTGGCCAGGACTCCCTTGAAAAAGAGGTTCTTAATCTCAGTGGGATATTTCCTGGTTAAATAAAGGTCAATAAATGAATGAATCAATCAATAAATAAATAATACATTTCTCCAATAAACACCCAGGAAGCCTCTGCTGCTTTGGACGTTTACTGAAGAGTGACTGTAAAACTGTAACAGACAAAAATAAATACATATTACAATTATGTTTCTACATTCAAATGAACAGAGGATATGTAGAGCTACACAAAACAATGTAGAGCAGCTTAAAACAATTTAATATATGCATAACAATAGCTTAACATCAGCTGAACTTCCTAAAAACATCTATAAAACAAGCAGTTAGCATGATGCTAACATCAATGGAAATTCCCATAGACATGCTAGCTCCATTAGCGTCATACATTTTAGCCTGAATTTGAGGTGTAAAACAACTTAAAGTACCTCATATAAGTTTACACAGTGAATTAACATCTTATTACACCACAATACTTACAGACAGATATTTTCCTGAGCCAGATGACAGGATTTAAACAATAACAGGCAATAACAGAACAGTAGAAAAGTCTAGAACAATATGGCAGCTAAGGTAGCTCAGAGTAGACAAAACAGATAAACTCACAACAAAAATATTAAAAAAATATTAAAATATTTTTTCCTCCACTGAGGCAGAACACACCTGTAATTCAATAAAGTAGACCTGTTGGAACATTCCAGACAGAGCAATGACGTATCCATAGAAACAACCAGGTGACGGACCGCCAACCAAAATAAATTACCCAGTGCTGCTTTTAAGGGATAGTGCAGATTTTTTTTTGTTTTTTTTATGTTAATCTGTATGGCTTCCCCTTCAACAGTGTCCTGAGATTAACACTGACTTACCCATGACAGCGTGATCTGGTCCCGGTTCTCCTCCGGTAACGTAGCTCATAAACGTAGTTCCGGTAAGTTTGTGGGGACAATTTAATAAAGCTTGTTTTTCTTCTCAAAACAACATATGTCCAAAAAGTGATATATTTGCAGTTGTCCACAGTTGTCCACTAAAAATTCAGCAGCGTATTTCGCATTCGCATATTTCGTCTCGATTCGTATCACTGCGTGCATATTAGCTGTATTAGCCTGTTAACTTTTAGCGGATGTGTACAGCGGATGCGGTACGGCAACATTCGCCGTGAGCGGATGTTTACAAGTGAACAGGCTAATAGAGCTAACGTTGGCGCATTGATACGAATCTAGAGAGAAAATATGCGAATGCGTATAGCGTAATGCGTATAATAGTGGACAATTGTTTGGGAGGCAAATATATAACTTTTTGGACTTTTTGGTTGTTTTGAGAAGAAAAACAAGCTTTATTAACTGTCCTGGCTAACTTACTGGAACTACGTTTACGAGCTATGTTAACGGAGGAGAACCAGGCTCAGATCACGCTGTCATGGGTAAATTAGTGTTAATCTCAGGACAGTGTTGAAGGGGAAGCCATACAGATTAACATAAAAAAACAAAAAACAAAACACACTATCCTTTTAAGTTCTAACTAGACCTAATTCTGATGATGAATTGTCCCATCTCCACTTGACCAGAACGACCAGCCTTTTTATTTTACATACTTGTGCCTCCGAGCTTTTTGACTAATAGTGCATTTTACTTTTCCCTGATGCTGAGCCCAGTGAATCTGACTAAGAGACATTAAACGGCGCGTGCTAGGAGTATTTGTGTACTACCTGTGCAGTACTAACAAAAGTGCAGTACTTTTGAATGTTGGATGCTGCTGCTCCCTGGGTTTAGGCATGCATCAGTGGAGTCCAACAACAAAGCCTGAGTCTGTTGAGCGGGAGTTGACTTAAGCCTGGCTCTCTCTGCAGCTCTTCTTTGGCTTTTAACCAAATGACGGGGACTGGTTAGGCGGAGGTGGATCTAAATGGGCTATTACAGCACTGATGGGACCACTGAGTTATGGATATGCAAATGATCCCAATGGGAATCTCGCTTTCTATCATCATGGAGACCAAACCAGACCAAGTTACAGGTCAGATCTGTGGAGAGGCAACACCGCTCACAGTCAGAATGCCTGTTTTTTCTACATGTTTTTGAGCAGTAAAATCACCTGTAATTTAATAAATGTAAAGTAGAGCTGTTTAATGTCACACTGTGGAACATGCCAGGCAGAGCAATGACGTATCCATAGAAACAAGCAGGTGATGGACCCCCAACCAGAAAGTTACAAATAGCACCTTTAAGAGTACATTAGTTTAATTAAAGATATAGTAATAATAATAATAATAATAATAATAATAATAATAATACATATAATAATAATACATATAATACATATAGCTGTTCCAATACCACTGAAAATGAAAGTGAAAACACTTCACTTCATCTTGTGATGTCATAATACAGGTGTTTTTACACCTTCACTGGAATCACTTGGGTATTTTCAGCCCTGGAATCACCAATCTCTGCTGAACTAAAGGTAAGAGGTAGCTGAAAACTCCATGGCATCACAAGGTAGAAAAAAAAGCATTTTGAGTTTTGGAGATATCACAGAGCCCATAAAGGCTCAGAAAATCTTTTTTAGGGGGTATCAATAAAGCGTGCGCTCACTTTGCAAAACTTGTCCTCGTTTTGTGAAATTGCGTCCTCATTTTATTAAGTCACGTGTCCGTGTAAATACAGAGTGCGTTCGTTTACCTTAATCGTGGAGTCGTTTTACTAAAACTGTGTGCTCGCAAAAATTGAGTCGTGCCCACGTTATAAACCTCATGAGCACAATTTATTAAAGCGTGGCGACGATTTCAAAACGAGCACACATTTTATACATCTTGTGTACACATTTTGAGCAAATTTAAGCAAGAGCACGTTTTAGATAGACAAGGGCACGACGTCATACAGCGAGTGCACAATTTAGTAAACCAGGGTGCACGATTTAGGTAAACGAACGCACGTTATATTTAAAGGAGAATTAACGTTTTTTACAATCTGAGCCTTATTTCGGTAATAAAACAAGTTGTTTTACTCACCCATAGCACTTTGGTGTCATTTGAAGCATTTCCGGAGATGTTTTAGTTTAGCGATATCCGTAACGTGAGTTTGCGGTCTCCAAATAACACAAACTTTATCACTTTTCAAGTCATAGAATCTCAATGTCTTAGTCTACACTTTTGTTTGAGTCAAAAGTGATCTCTAATCCGAGATTTAGCCATAGTTTCGAGTAGATGAGGAGGACAGTGCGCATGTGCGGAGTCACATCTTATTTCGCTCTCAGCTCTCGGGACCCAAACATGAAACGCACTGTAAATTATGGATAAATCTCGGATTACAGGCCACTTTTGACTCAAACGAAAGTGTAGACTAAGACATTGAGCTTCTATGATTTGAAAAGTGCTAAAGTTTGTGTTATTTGGAGACCGCAAACATGTGCCCCGAGAACTCACGTTACGGATATCGCTAAACTAAAACATTTCCGGAAATGCTCCAAATGACACCAAAGTGCTATGGGTGAGTAAAACAACTTGTTTTATTACCGAAATAAGGCTCAGATTGTAAAAAATGTTAATTAAAACGTTTAGTAAACTGAGAGCACGCTCTACTTACACGAACGCGCGACTTAATAAAAGGAGGGCTCGCTTTGCAAAGTGAGCAGACGCTTTCTTACCACCCCTCAAAAAAGATTTTTCCCTGAGCCCTCCTGAGTTCCGCAAGATATAGACAGACCTTTCCAAATCATTCTGCTTCCTCAAAACCAATCACAGACCTTTATCTCGATCACATGACTTTAAAGTGGAACTATCATATCATCTTTGTCAAAGCCTGATCTCATGAGCAGCTCAGCAGGGCTGGGCCTGGGTCCTACTTGGATGGGAGACCACTGGGAATACCAGGTGTAACGTTGGTGCCACTGTTGTTGTGTCCTTAGGCAAGACACTTCACCCACATTGCCAAGTATGAAAGTGGTGTGGCAAGTGTTGGTAAAGGTGGGAGGGGCCGATGGCACAGATTGGCAGTCTCGCTTGCGCCGGTCTGCCACAGGGCAAATGTGTATATTATAGGATCTTTCCACCACTGAGCATGGAGTGAATGGTTTAGTCCTGGTTTAGTCCTGGTTTGTTAATCCCTGCTTTATCCCTGTGTCCTCTTCTCTCCGGCACTGCTTTGCCTGTGTGTACACTGTCGGGCTGAGAGCCGCCCTCACACAGGAGCATTAGGCAAAGAGTGGCTCAGAGTGGAGCAGGAGCCACTATTAGGCAAAGACAGGGATTACTCTGGAGCAGACTCCAAGACAGCACCAGAGCGGGGATGTCCGCATGAGAGCCCAGACAAAGGAGTGATAACTTATGCAAAATATATTCTCTTATCAGACCCTCCAGGAATTCGCGATGTTGCGATTTGCAACTTCAACGCAACTTCAGCCAATCCCCGCGAATTCAGGGCGGTGTTGCAATTTTGACCAATCATCGCAACTTTTCCGCAATTTTTACTAATTTTGACCAATCATCGGCGACGTATTGAACGCCGACCAACTTCCTTCTGTGTAGGAGACATAACTGAGATGAGGTGCACGGTGCGTTTGTGTGTGTGCGGCAGAGGCGGTGGGTCACGTGAGTGTGGGTGTGTGCACGTACGGAAGTGTGTGCGTGTAAAAGCGCGCGCTCACCTGTCACAGTCAGGGTTGGGGTGTAGCCGTATTTTTTGTTGAACAAAAAAACATTCATTCATCTTTCACGTTAATCTGTTCATCCTGCTGGTTTTCATGAGTTCCATTTCATCCTGCTGCGCTGTCATAGCTGTGTGCGCTCTTTTTGTAATAAATGCACAAAACGCATATCTGGATCTCAGCGTATCTGTCACCATAGCCTCCTCTTTGCGCGTCACAAATCTGCGAGCCATAGGACCCAACCTCATATTCTCGGCGGCTAAAAGGTTTGAGTTTGGAAGCCACAACATTCTGCCTTACTTCCGTGTGACAAAACGAAACTGCGGCCGTGTCCCCAGTTCCCAGAGCGCACAGCTCGGAGCGCGGCCCGAAGGGGGCTCAGACTGCAGTCAAGGAGGTGCACACTTGTGCACACTTGCGGACTGCAGTCGGGGCTGAGCACGCTGCCAGGGGAATCCCTGTTACGCACCAGGAAGGGAGTTCCCCTGTTGCGCAGCGTGGTGCGTGCTTCAGCTTTATTGTTCCGCACTGAAAAATAGTTCCCACCCAAAATGACCAAGTCAAGCTCTCCGTGTTGATTTGCACATTTATTTGCACTCGATATGAATGCGCACTACACAGAAAGTAATTGGGAAACGCATCGAGCAAATTAATTCCTTTTTGGCCGAAATCTTTCTCTGGCGACGTTAGACTCCAGTCTAACGCGGAGTAGCTCCAGATACCGCGGCGGTCAGTGGCGACAGACCTGGACAATGGTTGGGTGACCAGGAAAACGCTTTCCACCACTTATTTTAGTCTCTGGACTGTGGGGAGATGCCCAAATTTGACCTGGGGGTGGCATATCCATTTAAAAGCACCGCAACTTTCATCGCAACTTTTTGGAAAAGCTCCCGCAAATTCAGGCATTTTAGCCCGCAACAATCACAAAAAAGGCCCGCGAAATCCTGGGGGGTCTGTCTTATACTCTTCTGCTTTACACAGTAATCCAGTTTCAGTAATCCTCTGCTGTGCATGACGTCAGTACAAATATCTCAGCATTTGCCTGAAGTGCATATGACAGAAAAGGATAATTAACATAATTATTTAAGATAAAAAAAAAAAAAAAAATCTGGCCTAGTCTTTTCTAGTTTTGTCATTTTGGTGAAGTTTATCATTTACCTCCTGACTGGACAATCTAGCTCACACCAGATTGATTATGTGGCACACTCTGAAGTGAGTTCTTCATATTGGCAATCTGGAACGGCTCTCACTGATCAGAAAACAAGGAGCGTCATGACGAATATTTGAATCTGTTTGTTTGAAGTGTTACAGCAGTGGAACAAACTTTAGTTAACTCCAGCTGAGAGAAAAGCACTGAGATCTTTCCTGTCCACAAATGCACAAAGCTTTTACCATCTGCACATTTTTCACAGACTAAATATTCTGTATTGACTCTTTCACACAAACCTCAGTGCTGCGACGTGATTGGTCGTCCGCGCAGTTATCCGTACACCGGGCTACATGGATGTGATATATGTACAGGTAATTCCATAACTGTTACCTAGCAACCATAATGTTAACAATGGCCCAACTAAATGACACAATAGTTGGGTGAGAAGGTTTCTCTGAAAATGCTTTTGTGTTTAAATGTGTTAATGTGTTTAAATTGTCTGCGTTCCAAAGTGCCACCTGACTGATGCAAAATAATAAAGATTTACCACAAGCACCATCCCACCACACCACAACATGTGAATTTATCAAATGCACTTTAAAGGCACACTATGTAACTTTCTGGTGGGTGGGTATGCTCACATACCCATGCATGGAGATGTCATTACTTGCTTTCTTCTCTCACACAGATTGGACCTGTTCATGATGATTATCTCCATGGAGACAGATGAGATTAATGCCATACCTCGTAACAGTCAAAGCAAAGCAATAACATCTCTACGGAAACAAGCAGGTGGCAAACCCGCTACCAAAAGAAGTTACATAGTGCATCTTTAAATGACATTGAGAGAGTCCTTTGTTTACACTGTTCCATTCAAACCACTAAAGGGATAGTGCATTTTGTTTTTTTTATGTTAATCTGTATGGGTTTCCTTCTAAAAGTTATGTGTGTTGACACCGGCTTACCTCTGACAGTCTCAGCTGATCCCGGTTTGGCTCACTTTCTGGAGCCCACGTAAGTATGTCCAGTAACTTCCCTGGAACATGAAATAAAGCTTGTTTTTCTTCTCAAAACAAAACATTTGTCCGAAAGGTGATATATTTGCATCCCAAACAGTTGTCCACGAAACATCCAGCAGCGTAGTTTGTGTTCGCATATTGTCTGTCTCGACTCGTTTCACTGCGCGCATATTAGCTGTATTAGCCTGTTAACCTTTAGCGGAAGTGTACAGCAGATGCGGTCCAGGGAAGTTTACAAGTGAACAGGCTAATACAGCTAATATGCGCACAGTGATACGAGTCGACAGACACAATACGCGAACACAAACTACACTGCTGGATGTTTCGTGGACAACTGTTTGTGACGCAAATATATCACCTTTCGGATAAATGTTTTGTTTTGAGAAGAAAAACAAGCTTTATTTCATGTTCCGGGGAACTTACCGGACCTACTTACGTGGGCTCCAGAAAGCGAGCCGAACCGGGATCAGCTGAGACTGTCGGAGGTAAGCCGGTGTCAACACACGTAATTTTTAGAAGGAAACCCATACAGATTAACATAAAAAAACGCACTATCCCTTTTAAAGGAACACTATGTAACTTTCTGTTGGGTGGGTATTACTTGCTTTCTTCTCTCACACAGATTGGACCTGTTCATGATGATTATCTCCATGGAGACAGATGAGATTAATGCCATACCGGGTAACAGTCAAAGCAAAGCAATAACATCTCTACAGAAACAAGCAGGTGGCAAACCCCCTACCAAAAGAAGTTACATAGTGCATCTTTAAATGACATTGAGAGAGTCCTTTGTTTACACTGTTCCATTTAAACCACTAAGAGCCAGTCGTGCCCAGAGTCACATTAGTATCAGTTTAGTATCAGTTATAAATATCTCATTTATAGCAGTAGGATACTTAGATGCATTCTGTATCTCTTAATTTGGCACTGCTCCCCTTTCTCCCTCTCCCCCCCTCTCTCTCCTCCTCTTCTCTCTCCCCTCCTCCTCTCTCTCTTACCCCCCCCCCTCTCTCTCTCCCCCCTCTCTCTCCTCCTCTCTCTCTCTCTCTCTCTCTCTCTCTGTCTCTCTTTCTCTGCTCCTCTCCTCGCTCCCCTTTTAAAACGTGCGAAATTATAATTATCAGAATTATGCTTTTAATGAACTGATAATGAGAGTCATGCGGCGAGATTAGTCCATGAATTATTACCCGCGAACTCCTTCCAGATTCACACGCGGCGGTAAATAAGTAGACAGATTGTGCCACATATGCTTCTCTTTGCAACTTTAGCGAAGCGGCGCTCGGAGAAAGTGTTCAGGAGCGAGCTGGCACATGGCTCTGTTTGTTTGTGACAATCGCACAATGTCAGCTATTATTACACACAGCACACACACACCGCTAGCAGAACAGCACAATCAGAAGAGTACAGTCAGAGAAGTATTAGAAGAACACTATCAGAACTACACTGGCAGAACTACACTGGCAGAACTACACTGTCAGAACTACACTGGCAGAACTACACTATAGAATAGCACAATCAGAAGAGTACAGTCAGAGGAGAAGTATTGGAAGAACCCTATGAGAACTACAGTATCAGAACTACACAACTGGAACAACACTATCAGAACTACACTATAAAAACTACACTAACAGAACTACACTATAAGAACTACACTTACAGAACTACACTATAAGAAGTACAGTAACAGAACTACACTAACAGAACTACACTAACAGAACTACACTATAAGAACTACACTAACAGAACTACACTAACAGAACTACACTAACAGAACTGCACTATAAGAACTGCACTATAAGAACTACACTAACAGAACTACATTAACAGAAAAATACTAACAGAACTATACTAACAGAACTATACTAACAGAGCTACACTAACAGAACTACACTTACAGAACTATACTAACAGAACTACACTAACAGAACTACACTAACAGAACTACACTATAAGAACTACACTAACAGAACTACACTAACAGAACTGCACTATAAGAACTGCACTATAAGAACTACACTAACAGAACTACATTAACAGAACTACACTAACAGAACTACACTAACAGAACTATACTAACAGAACTATACTAACAGAACTACACTAACAGAACTACACTAACAGAACTACACTAACAGAACTATACTAACAGAACTATACTAACAGAGCTACACTAACAAAACTACACTTACAGAACTATACTAACAGAACTACACTAACAGAACTACACTAACAGAACTACACTATAAGAACTACACTAACAGAACTACACTATAAGAACTACACTAACAGAACTACACTAACAGAACTATACTAACAGAAATACACTAACAGAACTACACTAACAGAACTATAGTATAAGAACTACACTATGAGAACAACACTATCAGATCAGCACAATCAGAACTACCCTATAAGAACTACACTGTAAGTACTACACTAACAGAAGAGTGCAATCTGAAGTACAATCAGAGGAGTAGTATAAGAAGAACACGATCAGAACTACACTTTTGGAACTACACTATCAAAACTACACAATCAGAAGGGTACAGTCAGAGGAGTAGTATTGGAATAACACTAACACTACCAGAACTACACTATCAGAACAATACTATCAGAATAACACTATAAGAAGAGTGCTATCAGGGGGGAATACAATCGGAGGAGTAGTAGAACAACACTATCAGAACAGTACCAGCAGAAGGGTACAGTCAGAGGAGTAGTATCAAAACAACAGTATCAGAACAACTGTATCAGAACTACACTATCATAACTACACAATCAGAAGAGTACAGTCAGAGGAGTAGTAGTATTAGAACAGAACTACACTAACAGAACTACACTATCAGAACAATACTATAAGAAGAGTACAATTAGGGGGAATACAATTGGAGTAGTAGTATTAGAACAACACTATCAGAACAGTACTAGCAGAAGAGTACAGTCAGAGGAGTAGTATTATATCAACAATAATAAGAGTACTATCAGGAAGATTCCAATCCGAGGAGTAGTATTAGAACAACACTATCAGAACTACACTATCAAAACAACAGTATCAGAAGTACATTATCGGAACTACACTGTTAGAACTACACTGTTGGAATAAAACTACTGGAACTACACTATCAGAAGAGTACAGTCAGAGGAGTGGTATTAGAGAAACCTTACCATAACAACACTACACTCTCAGAACAAGCCTATAGTCCATCTTGTTATGACAGGTGAGACTGACCAATCACAGAGTAGCATTGTGGCAGGTGTGGAAGCCGGCAAACATACTTCAGCCTATTTTAACACTATCGGAACAGCACTCATGGAACAACACTATCAGAACTACACTATAAGAGCTACACTAAAAGAACTACACTAACAGAACTACACTATAAGAACTACACTAAGAGAACTACAATATAAGAACTACACTAACAGAACTACACTATAAGAACTACACTAACAGAACTACACTATAAGAACTACACTATAAGAACTACACTAACAGAACTACACTAACAGAACTACACTATAAGAACTACACTATAAGAACTGCACTAACAGAACTACACTAACAGAACTACACTATAAGAACTACACTATAAGAACTGCACTAACAGAACTACACTAACAGAACTACACTATAAGAACTACACTATAAGAACTGCACTAACAGAACTACACTAACAGAACTACAATATAAGAACTACACTAACAGAACTACAATATAAGAACTACACTAACAGAACTACACTATAAGAACTACACTAACAGAACTACACTATAAGAACTACACTATCATAACAACACTATCAGAACTACACTATAAGAACTACACTAACAGAACTACACTATAAGAACTACACTAACAGAACTACACTATCAGAACAAATAAACAAATAGCATAGGGCAGGGGTCTTCAACGTTTTTCAGGCCAGGGACCCCCAAACAGATGACGAACTGGGCCAGGGACCCCCTACTATATATACGGCATAGAATTGTGTTTTATATTAAATTGAGCTTAGTGTCATGTATAAACATGACATTTTAAGACATCAAAGAGGGTGGAGGGACAAGGGAGAAATTGATTGGGGAAAAATGTAAAAATATATTGTTTTTAAAAATATTAAAATATAAAATTATATTATTTTAAAGTGAATTCAAAAGATTTCATGACCCCCCTGCAGTACCTCGGGGTCACGACCCCCCTGTTGAAGACCTCTGGCATAGGGGAATAAAAAACTTTGCTTATTTCTACAGAAATAGTGAATGAAGCAGTGCATACATTTGAGACAGTCATGACTTTGATTTAGTTTTATTTTTGTTTAGTCAAAAACTATGAGGCAAATATCTAACAAAAAAAGTTGACAAAATTAACACTGGTGCACACCCCTGTGTCCATGCACACCCTCTCATGCACACCCCTGCCTCTCCTCGTGCACACCCCTGCCTCTCCTCGTGCACACCCCTGCCTCTCCTCGTGCACACCCCTGCCTCTCCTCGTGCACACCCCTGTCTCTCCTCGTGCACACCCGTCTTTCTTCGTGCACACCCCTGTCTCTCCACGTGCACACCCGTCTTTCTTCGTGCACACCCCTGTCTCTCCACGTGCACACCCCTGTCTCTCCACGTGCACACCCGTCTTTCTTCGTGCACACCCCTGTCTCTCCACGTGCACACCCCTGTCTCTCCATGTGCACACCCCTGTCTCTCCTCGTGCACACCCCTGTCTCTCCATGTGCACACCCCTGTCTCTCCACGTGCACACCCCTGTCTCTCCACGTGCACACCCGTCTTTCTTCGTGCACACCCCTGTCTCTCCACGTGCACACCCCTGTCTCTCCATGTGCACACCCCTGTCTCTCCACGTGCACACCCCTGTCTCTCCATGTGCACACTCGTCAGTCTGTTGCACGTGCACACGCAGTCAGGGTGTGAACGATTCCGGTGGTTGCGTCGGCGCTAATTCAAGTGGCTGGTAAATGTCCTGCCATTTTTCACATTTCACACTCGCCTCGGATTAGCCCGGTCCACTACCCACAATGCCGTGCTGCTGCTGCATATATTAGCGTGTTAGCGGCGGCAGAGTGCTTACCTCGTTCTCACGTCTGATGAGCCGGAGTGCGAGAGAGTGGAGATGGAAGGGTGGTGCCAGCTTTGGACCTACTCCAATCCTACGCCAATCACGTCTAATGAGAGACCGGGGCAGGGCATCAGGGCCAGAGGACATGGACATGACACTGAATTATAATGAGAGGGACAATAATGCATGAGTTATTTTAAACTGATTTTATATACAGTTCCTTTAAAGTGTGAAGACACTCTAAAGGAACTGTATTTAAAATGCCATAAACATGACCTACATGTGTCTCCAGATATGAGGTAAACGTTCAAATCAAACGTTAAGTTAATATGATAAACTTAGATTCAGAAGCTGGACCACGGCTCAACCTCCTCGCCAGCCGACCACAGCTCATCTCGACCATGCCTTCAATTACCCAGAAGCCCTATTTATATACCATCCACGTCAGCTCTCTCGTGTCTCTCGCCCATCCTTCAGCCTGAAGACTTCATCTTTAAGGAGGTTCCGATTCTACTGGGTGAATTGGATTGGAGATGGAGCACCCACCCTAAGTCTTCCCCCAGCCATTGCATCTACCTACCGTCAATCGTCAATTTTTTTTATTATTATTATTATTTTTTTTACCTTTATTTAACCAGTAAAGTCCCATTGAGATTAATAATCTCTTTTTCAAGGGAGTCCTGGCCAAGACAGTGGCATAGATCAATACAATTACAAAACCATATCAAAAACAATTTTCAAGCAATTACAAGCAATAAAATGTTTTAGAATTAAAACATTTACAAACCATAGATTTCAATTCCAAACCTTTGAGCAAGATTTTAAACTGTCCTATAGAGATTTCATGTGGGCGTCCGGGGTTTGATTCCTGTTATTGATGTTTTCATGCGCAAGTCAATTTTTGTGTTATATTTTCATGAATTTACATTTGCCACATATTACACAAATGTCAATGAATTTAACCTAAAATTATTCATATCATCATAGAACTTATATCAGCTGGGCCTAACATCACTCTCACTGTGAGAGTTGACATTGACACGTTATATTTTATGTGACATCTCTATCAAAGAATACCGTTAAAGGTAAACCTTGACTTTTAAAACAAAATGTAGACAAATAACAAGCACACTCCATGATGCAACATTTCAATGATTCAACAAATTTGCTTCAGAGATGCTGTGCAAGTCTCTTTAATGAAATCATATTTATCAATTTCCATCAATAGGCATAAAACAATAAAAGACATTAGGTATGACATTCTGGTGTGAGGCCACTGCTGGAGGACTGCTGAGGGTCAGGCAAGGCACTGCTGGAGGACTGCTGAGGGTCAGGCAAGGCACTGCTGGAGGACTGCTGAGGAGGGTCCAAGTGTACGCCATCTTCAGTAACTACAACACAAACATACTATTAAAATACACAAATGCTTGGATCACAGCTGAGGCAAGCATTAGTCTAGAGAATACCTTGAATATACTCTTCACAAGAACTCGCAGGAAGGATCTTTGATGGGGTCCCTCCATCAGTTACCTCCACCAGTGGGTGACCCCGGTTTAGGGCCAGTGCCAGCTCCTCTGCAGGTGAAAGGTTTTGAGGGGGGCTCCCACCTCCTGTGGCCTGGTAGCTACTGTTCATTTTAAATTAAATTAAGGTACCATTTCAACAGTATTACTAATTTCACTGAATAATAATATTAATATTAGCCTACTTACCACTCTGCAAAATGTTATTATGCTTTGTCTTTACCTGCAAAACAGTCCTCTTCACATTATTCCTGCTCAAAGACAAGATAACACAATTTAACGTATTAGTTGGAGCAAATACTTTTACACAGTAAAAATAAATTACAACTGACAAGACTGCTCTACAAATATATAATATTTATGACATGAACTGTTCCCTCTAAGAATCGAACTCACACCTCCCGCGCGCCAGACCGTAACATTTCCCCCGCGGCACGGATTAGTGGTTTGGTGATCTTCTGCCACGCCATGTCTCTCGCCTTGGTTATTGCAAATGTGTTGTAGAGTTACAAAAGCAACGTTTGTTCTGATGCGCTGAAATAATCGGCCCGAATCTTCGACATGATCGCGTTTTCGACAGTTGCTTGTTCATGGCTTCTTACCTTCCCCGTGCATGCGCGTAGGCCAGGCCTGGTTAGGCCAGACTGAACTTAGCGCTGCTGAGGCGCAGCTGAAATGCGTTAGTGGAATGGCTTCAGGCTTTAGTCTAAGTTGCGGCTAAGTCAGGCGAGGACTTAGCACTTAGACGCCGCTATGTTTAGCGACGTTCGTGGAATATCCCTCTGGTCAGGTCCAGAGGGGTGAAAACAGACATTTGGGTTTGAATGGGTAATCTAAACTAGATGCCAGAGAGAAACTGGAAAAACAAAAGACAGAAACTCAAAACAAAGAGGTGGGATAGTTTCAGAATAATTTCAGTGTAGTTAGCTCCTCCCTGCAGCTAGATATAAGCAGTGTCTAACCAGCACTCTAACCAGAACTGACGAAGCAACTCGGATGAGCTGCGAAACGTTTTCAACCAAATAAACTTTGTCCAGTTGACAAATTGAATTTCTCCTTTTATCGTGTCCTATAGAGACCAGTTCCTTTAGTTTCCAGTCTTTTTGTAGATTGTTCCAAGTTGTGGGAGCAGAATACTGGAACGGCCCTTTACCAGCTTCTGTGCGAACACTTGGCACAGTCAGTAGCAGTGTTTCCTGAGAGCGTAAAGAATAATGTCCAGTTGCTCTTGGTTGAAGATATTCACGCAGATATGAGGGGACCAGGTGCTGAATACTAGCCTGGGAATTCCCAGGCCGCTTCCGTTCGTTTCGAACTGGAAGGCGGCCTGGAAACTCGTCCAAGCGAGAGTCCCAGATTTAGGGCCCCAATCAGAGAGCGGGGGAGGTGTGGCAAGACGGTGACGCGTACTACATGACAAACGGAAGCTTGTAGTTTGAACTGACAACTGACATGATTGGCTATGGACTTACGTATACGCTCAATGATAGACATTCATAATGCCCAATAAACGGCCGTTGGCAATCGCTAACCACACCTCCGCTACAGGATTTTTCGAAGCGAGTTTCCAGACCCATATCTCACTTGTGATATGGTCAGGTGTTAACCAGACTAGCTGAATACCCTTATAAATGAACATATATCAGTGAGTGAGCCTAAGAGTCTCCAATGCTGGCCAGCCCACACGTGTGTAAAGTTCACAGTGGTGTGTGCGAGGGTTACAGTTTGTGATGAACTTCAGAGAGGCATGATACACAGTGTTGTTGTTACAACATGTTAAACATGCAGATATCAATTACTGAGTGTACTGAGCACCAGTCTATGGCCCTCGATCGGCCCTCTGCTTCATCTGTGTTTAGATATGTGGCCCTTGATGAAAAAAGTTTGGACACTCCTGTGCTAACAAGACTCACACTCCACTCCCACTGCAGATCTAATAGGCCCACCTAACTAACACAAACTGAAAACAGGTAGGTGTGGTAGTTTCAAAAGTAATTTCATTGTTAGCTTCATAGTTAGCTCCTCCCTTCAGGCAGATTTTAGGCAGTGTCCACCAGCGATTTTACACAATAATAATAATAAATTTACAAAAAAAACCAAAACAAAAAACAACAACTCTGTACCTGAAGCCAATCATGAATCAGTGCTACATTTATCCACAGATCTGACCTGTAACTTGGCCGGGTTTGGTCTCCACGATGATAAAACGCTGCGAAACATTCCAAAGTAAAAACATCTCCACTGAAAAAAGCATTTGACGGACCCTCCACCTGAAAAGTTACACAATGCACCTTTAAGTACAGTATATTGTGTCATTTCTTTGGTACCCGTCTTCCTCTCCTGCTGCAATCCCAAACAGGAAGTGGCAGCTGCTATTTCCTGTCTCCACACCTTTGTCGCGGTGGGCTTCCTGTTTACGTCTCGTCGTGTTGTGGTGTTGTTGTGTATTGGCCCGTGTGTAGTTCAGGTGATGTGTGAAGCCCCGTACATCTCAGTGCTCACACCTCGCGCTGCCTTCAGGTGACAGCTCCTAATCAGCGCCCCATTATTTCCATCTTTCTGTTTATTCAGCTTTCGGAATGGGAATATTTTATCGGATGGGATTTTATTACAATGGGAGGTGAGACAACAAATTAATTGTGTGAAATGATTTTTTTTAAAATTGAAGTCAAAGAGAGCAGTTTCTATATTATCCGTATATATACACACAAACAAACAAACAAAGTACTGCTGTGAGGTGTTTAATCACAAAAACATTCAACATTAGACATTATAATTTGGTGTTTTGGTTCTCAAGATGATTATACAATTTGAAAGCAAAATGAGCCTCACATGACTGTAATTTGGGTTGCCAGATTCAACGTTGAAATCCAGTTAAACCCCAGCCCTTGCAGCCAACTTGAAGTCAAAGAGAGCAGTTTCTCTGTATACAGTGGTCCCTCGTTTATCGCTGGGGTTTGGTTCTAGAAATAACCCGCAATAAGTGAAATCCACAAAGTAGGACAACTTTATTTTACAATTATTAAACTACATGTTTTAAGGCTGTAAACGCCTCACCATACACATTATACACTTTTCTCAGACTGGTATTAACATTTTCTCACATTTCTCTCTTGTGTAAACACTCAAACTTTTGTAGATTTTCAACAAAATGTATTAATAGTGATGCGTGGGGGGGAAGCCACGTGCACCCGCTGATCATTGTCAAATCCATAGAGCAACATGACCGGCGTCCCACTCTGGGCTGCGAGCACAAGACCGAGGCAGTGTCCAGCGACACAGTCCGAGCCACGAAGCGAAAACGCACAAGAGCTGCACGAAACAAGGCAAAGAGCCACATGCGGTGGTTTAATCCTGGTTTAGACCTGGTCTAGTCCTGGTTTAGTCCTGGTTTAGACCTGGTTTAGTCCACGTTTAGTCCTGGTCTAGTCCTGGTCTAGTCCCGGTCTGGTCCCGGTCTGGTCCTCATGGGTTAGTCCTGGTCTAATCCAGGTCTGGTCCCGGTCTAGTCTCGGTGTGGTCCCGGTCTGGTCCCGATCTGGTCCCAGTCTGGTCCCAGTCATGGTCCTCATGTCTTAGTCCCAGTCTGGACTTCCTACAGATCCAGTGACTCATGTCTCGGCTCCTCGTGCATCCAGCGGGACTCCCGGAGCCCCCCCGGGTCCCCCCTCTATAACATCAATATAAATGTGTCAAACTGAACACATTCTGTACTGTACAGGAGACATGGAGGAGAAGCCAATCAGGACGCAGAACACAATGTTGATACACTATAAAAAAGAAAAAAAATCCGTGAAACAGTGAGTGAACCGCGATAGAGCAAGGGACCATTGTATATACACACAAATAAACAAAGTACTGCTTATAACCTACTGCGTAAACCAAGGGTGTCAAACTTATTTTAGTCCAGGGGCCGTATCCAACCAACTTTGATCCCAAAGGGGCCCAAAAATATAAATAAATCCAAATATTTGTCCAGAAAAACGCAAATCTATTACAGAAGTCTTTTTTATTTGATGAACTCTTTCTTTTACAAAATATTATAATATTATGAACAACCTGAAACTTTAAGAAAAATGCAATTTCAACACAAGAGTACAGGTTTCCCATTCACCTCCGTGAACAAATAGGAATTAGTCAATTTTTCTTGGAAAATCCTGCATTCAGCGTCCACTTTTATAATTTTTGACATTTTGCTGATGAGGGTGTCACGGTCAACAGTCAAAACGATGGTCCTTTAAGAGCGCTTGGAAAGAGGCGAGTCTTCATTTGTGCTGCTCTGGTGGGAGGGGCCACGCACAGAGGCGCTGGAGACGCTGCTATGCTAAGCTGCGCAGAAAATTACCAATATTTTAATAGAAAATTTAAATATAATTAAAATATTTTAATAGAAAATCAGCCGAGGGCCAGATTAAAGGTCTTGGAGGTCCGGATCTGGCCCCAGGGCCGCATGTTTGACACCCCTGGCGTAAAGGAACTGTTTAAAAAAGGGAGACTGAAAAATGTTGCAGATTTCAGCAGAATCTGAGGTGTTTAATCACAAAAACATTCAACATTAGACATTATAATTTGATGTTTTGGTTCTCAAGACTTGAGTTCTCTGCACTTGACTCTCTAATTTGGGTTGCCAGATTCAATGTTGAAATCCAGTTTCTTTAAACCTAAACCCCAGCCCATGCAGCCAACTTGAAGTGAGCGAGAGCAGCGTCTATATTATCTACACAAATAAACAAAAAAGCTTACAACCTACTACCTAAAGAAACAGTAAAAAAGGAGACTGAAAAACGCTGCAGATTTCAGCAGAATCTGAGGTGTTTAATCACAAAAACATTCCACATTAGACATTATAATTTGATGTTTTGGTTCTCAAGACGATTATACAATCCAAAAACTGAATGAGCCTCACTTGACTCTCTAATTTGGGTTGCCAGATTCAGTGTTGAAATCCAGTTAAACCCCAGCCCTTGCAGCCAAGTTTCAAAATATGAATATAACAAACTACTTCTAACCAACTGCATAAAGGAGCTGTGTAGTCTGTGCTCTTACTGTTTTAAAAATGGATCCAGAATACGCACTTCTTCTATACTTTAGGAAATATGTGAGTATTAAGAATATGGGGGACTGAAAAACGTTGCAGATTTCAGCAGAATTAGAGGTGTTTCATTACAAAATATTAGACATTATAATTTGGTGTTTTGGTTCTCAAGACAATTACAGGGGGTCCTCGGGTTACGACGGTCTCGGGTTACGACGTTTCGTGGTTACGAACGCGCCCCCATTAAAAAAAATATGTATATATTACGCGTCATTCCGTCTTACGCAGTTTAGCGTGGTAAGAGATGTAAACAAACGCGAACGGCGCGCGGCGCGCGGCGCACGGCGGAAGAATACGCTCTGTTGTGGTTGTAGGGAGAAGAAGACAGCCTCATGTGCGTGCCCAATGTGGGCGGAAGTACCTGATGTGGGCTCTGATCTGCTCCTATGATAGCGGCAGTGATAACCAAGCAGCGTAGTGGTCTAATTATTGAGATGGAAAGGTTATTGGTGCTTTGGTTGGAAGATCAAAGGCAAAATCCGGTTTACGACGAAATTCAGGTTACGACGCGTCTTAAGAACGGATCAACGTCGTAACCCGAGGACCCCCTGTATACAAACCTACGGAGCCTTGGAAGTGTCATAGAGGTGAATAAATAATAACAAAGCGTGGGAACGACTTATGAGGCGTGCGCACGCCTTATAAGTCATTCCCACGCTTTATAACTTGTGCGCACGAGTTATGAAGCGTGGGAACGACTTATAAGGCGTGCGCACGAGTTATGAAGCGTGGGAACGACTTATAAGGCATGCGCACGAGTTATGAATCGTGGGAACGACTTATAAGGCGTGCGCACGAGTTATGAAGTGTGGGAACGACTTATAAGGCGTGCGCACAAGTTATGAATCGTGGGAACGACTTATAAGGCGTGCGCACGAGTTATGAAGTGTGGGAACGACTTATAAGGCACGCACACAAATTATGAAGCGTGGGAACGACTTATAAGGCCCCCATGTAATGCCTTACATTACTGCGTCATCTTCTGTCTTTTTGTTGCCCTGTTATGAACTGTGTCTTTTATTTTGGCTTTATTGTGGTGCTGTTGCACTTTGTGACCAGTAGATGGCAGTTGAAGACCAGATATGAATCTGAGTAGCCTTTGTAACAAGAAGTGTGACGAAAACAAAACTTAAGAGAGTGTGACGAAAATGAAACTTAACAGAGAATGATGAATCGAAGGCAGCAGTTGTGTGTTGTTCGAGTTGTAATATATTGCAGAAATGAAAGCGAGGGAACGATTTGTAACTCGTCCCCTCACTTTTAACTACTCGAGCGCACGCTATAACGCAAACGACTAATGACTTATAACAACTTAAAAGCCGTGCGCACGCTTTATATGTCGTTCCCACACTTTATAACTCGTGCGCACACCTTATAAGTCGTGCCCACGCTTTATAACTCGTGCGCGCACCTTATAAGTAGTTCCCACGCTTTATAACTCGTGTGCGTGCCTTATAAGTCATTCCCACGCTTTATAACTCGTGCGCACGCCTTATAAGTCGTTCCCACGCTTTATAACTCGTGCACATGCCTTATAAGTCGTTCCCATGCTTTATAACTCGTGCACACGCCTTATAAGTCGTTCCCACGCTTTGTTATTATTTTTTCACCTGTATGACACTTACAAGGCTCCGTACAATCCAAAAGCAGAATGAGCCTCACATGACTCTCTAATTTGGGTTGCCAGGTTCAATGCTGAAATCCAGTTGGTTTAAACATAAAATGGCTCTCTCTGATCTAAACGGGCACTACCTAAACCCCAACACCTGCAGCCAACTTAAGGAATACTTACATCTGCAGGTTAAGACACTGGTAACTGGTAATTTTTGTTTGTTTTTATTTTATATTGTCTTTATATACAAATAAACAAATGATGTGCTTATACCAGAATACGCATTTTTTCAGTACCTGATGCTACGAAAATCACATTGGACTGAAAAACTTTCACCTCCGATTTCAGCAGAATCGGAGGTGAGAGAAATGTGATTTTGTTTGTAAATTAATTATCCATCCAGCCAGAACCACGTCCCCCTGATTTCAGCGGGCGTGACTGACAGGTAGATTAACCAATCAGAGAGACACATGCTCTGTTTGAGTCAAAAAACTATGTAAATGTAAAAAGGGGAAAAAAACAACTAAAGAAACAGAGTGGATTTTTACAGAATCAACAATAGAAACACCAAACTATGACTATTTCAGGTAAAAGAAGTTCAAAGAAGTTCGGAATGTTAGAAGAATTACGTGATAAAAAACGAGCAGCTGTGGTTGGATCGTCTGAAGCATTTTCACGCTCTGTGGTGCGGTTCCAGACTCTTCTGGATTCAAACAGAACGTGGAAGAGACTGGCTGCTCAGGCAAGAAAATTATACAGCTCTGGAAAAAAATAAGAGACCACTGCATTTTTTGGTGAAATCAGCATCTCTACATGTATTACAGCCATTCCATTCCAGCGTCTGTTGAATTCCAACACAAACACAAAGCTGAGCTACTTCAGTTCTTGCACCAGGAGTGGAATAAAATCACCCAAGAACAATGTGAAAGACTTGTGGAGAGCATGCCAAGATGCATGAAAGCTGTGATTAAAAATAAGAGTTATTGCACCACATATTCATTCATTTTTTTCCGCTTCCATTTTCTGGGTCGCGGGGGCAGCAGTCCAAGCAGTGTTCTGCTGCCCAGAACACAATGCACCAGCCCCCATGAATCCTTCCGCGGGTGGTGGGTCCACAGGAGGACGGCTCACGTCACAACAGGCCTTAATGTACTTCTGCCAAGGGGGCTACGCTGGGGGCGAGATGGACACAACAGGACACAACAGCAGCGCTCATCTGTGGGAGCTGGGATCACATGCGGTCAACCCATCAAGAGCGGGATTCAAACCACCAACCCCTGGATCACGAGGCATATGCTCTACCAACCGAGCTACCCCCAAATATTGATTTGTGAACTCTTCTTAAGTCTAAACATTAGTATTATGTTGTTTTAAAACAAATTTAATCTTAGTCCTGTTTTAGTCCTAGTTTTGTCCTGGGTTTAGTCCTGTTTTAGTCCTTGGTTTAGTTCTGTTTTAGTCCTTGGTTAAGTCCTGTTTTAGTCCTTGGTTTAGTTCTGTTTTAGTCCTGTTTTAGTTCTAGTTTAGTTCTTGGTTTAGTCCTGTTTTAGTCCTTGGTTTAGTCCTGTTTTAGACCTGTTTTAGTCCTGGTTTAGTACTGACTAAACCAAATCTGAACCAGGACTAAACCAGGTCTAAATTAGAACCCAAGAAGAATGTGAAAGACTTGTGGAGAGCATGCCAAGACGCATGAAACCTGTGATTAAAAATAAGGCTTATTGCACCAAATATTGATTTCTGAACTTAAGTGTAAACATTAGTATTATGATGTTTTAAAATGAATTTGATCTTAGTCCTGCTTTAGTCCTAGTTTAGTTCTGTTTGAGTCCTTGGTTAAGTCCTGTTTTAATCCTTGGTTAAGTCCTGTTTTAGTCCTTGGTTTAGTTCTGTTTTAGTCCTGCTTTAGTTCTTGGTTTAGTCTTGTTTTAGTCCTTGGTTAAGTCCTGTTTTAGTTCTTGGTTTAGTTCTATTTTAGTCCTTGGTTTAGTTCTGTTTTAGTTCTTGGTTTAGTTCTGTTTTAGTTCTTGGTTTAGTTCTGTTTTAGTCCTGCTTTAGTTCTTGGTTTAGTCTTGTTTTAGTCCTTGGTTAAGTCCTGTTTTAGTCCTTGGTTAAGTCCTGTTTTAGTTCTTAGTTTAGTTCTGTTTTAGTCCTGCTTTAGTTCTTGGTTTAGTCTTGTTTTAGTCCTTGGTTAAGTCCTGTTTTAGTTCTTGGTTTAGTTCTATTTTAGTCCTTGGTTTAGTTCTGTTTTAGTCCTTGGTTAAGTCCTGTTTTAGTTCTTGGTTTAGTTCTATTTTAGTCCTTGGTTTAGTTCTGTTTTAGTCCTTGGTTAAGTCCTGTTTTAGTTCTTGGTTTAGTCCTGTTTGAGTCCTGTTTTAGTCCTTGGTTTAGTTCTGTTTTAGTCCTTGGTTAAGTCCTGTTTTAGTCCTTGGATAAGTCCTGTTTTAGTTCTAGTTTAGTTCTTGGTTTAGTCCTGTTTTAGTCCTGTTTTAGTCCTTGATTTAGTCCTGTTTTAGTCCTTGGTTTAGTCCTGTTTTAGTCCTTGATTTAGTCCTGTTTTAGTCCTTGGTTTAGTCCTGTTTTAGTCCTGTTTTAGTCCTTGGTTTAGTCCTGTTTTAGTCCTTGATTTAGTCCATGTTTAGTCCTGTTTTAGTACTAGTTTAAAATGAATTTGATCTTGTTTCTTTGCATCGTTTGAGGTCTGAAAACATGGATCTTTGGTGGCACGGTAGCTGAGTGGGTAGCGCTCTTGCTTCACAGCAAGAAGGTTCCGGGTTCGATCAGTGGAGTTTGCATGTTCTCCCCGTGTCTGGGTGGGTTTCCTCCGGGCACTCCGGTTTCCCCCATCAACCCAAAACATGCTCCATAGGTACCTCCAGCTTAGGTCCTGACCAAGCCGAAGCAAGAAGATCATGGAGATGGTCCCCGGGCGCCCTAATGGTGTGCTGCCCACTGCTCCTAATATATGTATATATATATATAGGATGGGTTAAAATGCAGAGAAGAATTTCTCCAGTGTGAGATCAATAAAGTCACTTCTTCTTCTTTTTTGTTATTTTGACCATTTGTCATTTTCTGCAAATAAATGCTCTAAACGATTTACCTGGCCAGCCAAATGATATCTCTCTGTATTTGCTATACATAGAGATACCATTTGGACACCCTCGCTCCACCCTCGCTCCCCCGGTTAACAACGGACTCCGCGATTCTGATTCGTTCAAAGATGGTGACGTCAGTGCACCCGCCTTTGCCCGCAACGTCACTCTTAGGCAACGTAAGTTCCTCCTCAGTTTTGAATCAAGATGGCACATCGGAGAACTGAACGTCCCTTCCATTCAGCTGTAAAATTGGTCTTAAATGACCTAAAACACACCGATTCCTTAAAACCACAGCAGCTGACAGCTTTAGAGGCCTTTCTTTTCTTTCTTTTCTTTTGTTTGATTGGTTCACGTTGCTGTCCGTTAACTGTTCTCTGATTGGTTCACTTAACTGTCTGTCTACGCGCAACGGCAGCGCATTCTGGACCAAGCATTACCAGACTCGCCGCTGGTACAGCGATGAGTCATGGATTCTTCCAGGCAACTAAACGATAATATTTTAATTTGCAATTTGGGGGAAATGTTGTCAGTAGTTTATAGACTCAAAAAAAAAAAAGTTCCTTAAGTAGTAAAATCAGAAAAACTTTTTTTTCCAGAGCTGTAGATCCAAAAATAGACCCTTTAAAAAAAAGACCAGTTTACTAGGCCTACACACAGTAAAAGTTTTGGGATTTATTGGCAGAATTACAAACCAGCAGAGAGTCTCAAACACAGGGGGCGCTTTTGTGTTCTGAGTTGACATAATAATGATGTAACAGACAGTGACAGCTCTGAACCACACATAAATCCAACTCCTGACAAGATCTTTTAGGCAAATATGAGTCACGGCTCCTCGTCTGTCATCCCTCTGATCATCTTTGATAACAATAATCGTGCGGTTGAGTTTGGTTAACCGTCGTTTTAAATACAACAAATACAAAATAATTGCAACTACATTCAAAGGGTGAATTGTGTGTCAGTGACCCCCAGGGTGAAGATATGCTCACATAAACAAAAGGCATGAGAACTTCAGCTGCATCATTTTGTAAAAAAAGAAAAAAAAAGAAATGGCAGTGCCTTAACAGGAGCGTAAGATTCTGATTTTAAATTTCATAAACTTGTCCCCAGACACGACGTAATCAAAGATAACTTTTACTCACAACAATTGTAATAAGATTTATCCTGAATTACAAAAAAAAACATTGGACATGATGGACCATTCCATTTAATTTTACTTGTACATACACATTTACATAATTATGCCTTACTATCTTTGTTGCTGCTTTATTAGAATTTATTACCATTAAAATGTTTTACTCTGTTATTCTGTTGTGATGTCTGAGCTGCTGCATCCAAATAATTTCCCTTGTGGATCAATAAAGTTTGTTTAAAGGGATATGCCACCCCCAGGTCAACACTTAACAGTCCAAAACGACAAAATATTTTATCAGAAGTCAAGCCTTTCGTTTAGATTTGTGACGGCGTTTTATTTGCTTAAAAACGCAAAAAACTGAAACCGCCCTCCAAAGTGGAAAGACTTGGGAATACGCTCGAGCAAATTAATTCCTTTTCATCTACACTGCCCAAGACGCAAAACTCTGACTCTGCTGACGTCGCGTATGCGTTTACGTCACATCGGTCCATATATCAGTGTACTTTGTTTGGCAGGACCTTGTTGCGCCTTTGTTGCTTTGTCGTCTAATGTCGTCTGAAGCAATAGTTGAACTTCTTTGTCTGACCACACTTTTTTTTTTTTGCTTCCAGTAGCCATGTTTTGTTTTGGTTTTCGCAGCGCAGATGAGAAGAAGGAAGATTCTACACAAGTGTGCGGACATAGTGATAATGTATCACAGCGCCACCTAGCCGCCTGGCATGCATACCCAATCAAACTCCACACACTTTTGCATCACAGTATGCGCGCAGATTTCCTCCCGAAAACGCTCGTCTAAAAGGATCAAGTACAATAATGACATTGAAAAATACATAAAATCCAGTGAAATGTGTATGCATGAAAAAGAAAACTAAGCTATTGTGCTTAAAACTGAAGCTTTCTCTTTACAATTGATTAATAGTTGTGATTGAAATGGAATGTATTGATGAAATGTTTTATCGTCACTATCGGTGTTATTGTCTGGAAAAGGGAAGAGGGGCAGATACCATAAGATTACTCTTCTTTCTGCTCCTTTCATTCAATTTTTGTGGTGTTGTCGTGCTGTTGATGTCTTTTTGTACTTTATAAATTAAATAAACAAACAGAATTGAAAAAAATTAAATTAAATTAATTTTTTAATTAAATAAAATTAAATTAAATTACGCTTTTATCCATGTTATAATGTTGTGAGCTTTGAGTTGTGAGCTTTTATCCATGTTATAATGTTGTTTCCTCCTCAAAAACACACCTGGAGTCTAAACGCGAGGACTAAACAAGGACTAAACAAGGACTAAACAAGGACTAAACAAGGACTAAATCAGGACTAAACTAGGACTAAAGCAGGACTAAACAAGGACTAAACAAGGACTAAATCAGGACTAAACTAGGACTAAACAAGGACTAAATCAGGACTAAACAAGGACTAAATCAGGACTAAACTAGGACTAAAGCAGGACTAAAGTAGGACTAAACTAGGACTAAAGCAGGACTAAACTAGGACTAAAGCAGGACTAAAGCAGGACTAAACTAGGACTAAAGCAGGACTAAAGTAGGACTAAACTAGGACTAAAGCAGGACTAAACTAGGACTAAAGCAGGACTAAAGCAGGACTAAACTAGGACTAAAGCAGGACTAAACTAGGACTAAAGCAGGACTAAACAAGAACTAAACCAGAACTAAACTAGGACTAAACAAGAACTAAACCAGGACTAAAGTAGGACTAAACAAGGACTAAAGTAGGACAAAAGCAGCACTAAACCAGGATTAAACTAGAACTAAATCAGGACTAAACTAGGACTAAACTAGAACTAAATCAGGACTAAACAGGACTAAACAAGGACTAAAGTAGATCTAAAGCAGGACTAAACCAGGACTAAACTAGAACTAAATCAGGACTAAACAAGGACTAAAGTAGATCTAAAGCAGGACTAAACCAGGACTAAACTAGAACTAAATCAGGACTAAACAAGGACTAAAGCAGGACTAAACCAGGACTAAACTAATCCTGAGCAGTTAGGAAAAAAAACTAAAACTATCAGAGCCGCTCTAAAAACAAATTAAAACTAACTGAATGAGAGGAGAAAAAAAGTCAAAACTAACTAAAACTAAACTATAATGAAAAATCCAAAACTATTTTAACCTTGGAGGAAACAACATTAGAACATGACTTTACGCTCACAAGAGTTTTGTGTAATATCGGACCTTTGTGAGCTTTATACTCAAACAAACGTGAATGAAACAAAACACACGTCCAGGTTTTCAAAAGTCCATTCCAAATATCCTGTATAGATCCACATTGTGAGAAAATAACCATCATTTTGTATCTTAAATTCCATCTCCGCCCACATCTCGACCCACAGCCCACCACGTGACCCTCCCATTGTTCACCCCGGCCAAACTGGACCGAACCGGACCTGGATCCAAACCAGACCAGGATCTGGACCAGGCCCAGTCCAGTCCCGGATCCAGGTTCATCCCAAAGAGAACAATGTAGTACACCTCCACAGTGCAGGGCGTAGGTGTGGGGACAAATGAAAAGACGTCTGCCAAACGCCAAAGAATCCTCTCATCGTTTTACACCACGATAAATGTTTAAATAATCAGACATTTCATTTGTTTAAAGAGCCCGTATTAAACTATTTTCTGATCTTTGTTAAAATGTTGTTTCCTCGTCACAAACAGACCTGGAGTTGTGTTTTGTTTCATTGTCAAGCCCTGCGGATTTAGATTCTTTTGGATATTTCCAGTCCTAGGATTGCCGATCTCCACTGAACTAAAGGTAAAAGGAGCTGTGAACGTGAAAAACTACCACTTCATGACATCACAAGGAGGAACAAAGCGTACTGAGATTTGAAGGTGTAGATGGACCAATAAATCAGGATTACTCAAACAGACGTGAATAAAACAAAACACAACTAACTCCAGGTTAGGTTTCCATTCAAAAATACAAAGTAATATACAACAGTATAAACAATAACAATGTTCGAGACTTAAGAGTTTCTGTCCATAGGGCTCTGCATGTGCAATTTATGTATTATGCATTATACATATATACAGTATAATGTCAATACAAATACAATTTATATATTTTATATTTTATTTCGAGCTTGCCATACATTTGTAAACATAAAAAGGTACAGAAGTATAAATCCTGCACAGTCAATTCAATTGATTCAGACATTGAAAAAAAGCAACAAAAAAAAAAATAAATAAATAAAAATAAAAAATAAAATAATAATAATAATAATAATAATAATAAATGCTTGAAATGGAGTGTGTAGAAGATAAACTTGCTTTTTAACCCACCCCATCTACTACTAAAACTACTACCACAAAACAAAAGATGCTTCCTAGTTCACAGGCAATGCCTCAGTATAATTAGTGTAATGATGTGCGTAAAACCACACACAATCACATACAGACCCATAAATCTATTTACAAAAGTACAGACACACGTTACCACTGGTAACAATAGTATTTAGGAATACCATCAATGGTAAATAAGGAGTTATATTTTAAATTCCAAACAAAGTGCTTTTGTTTTCATGGCTTTTGGATTTGTACAATATTTCAGAGAGTTTACATAAGAGGACAAGAGGAATGAAGTGTCCATTTGAGTCTGTGTAAAAATAATCTCCCCGTTGAATCTATGTTTCAAAGTAAGCGTTCCCGCTGAAAGACCATCCAAATGTCCTCTCCCCAGTGTGATCTCCAAAAGTTGTCTTCAACCGACGAGTGAGATTCCTGGATCAAACATACTGTAAGTCTGCATCAAAGTTTTTTGCATAAAGGAAAAATAACCTTCCATTTTAATAAATAAATTCAAATAAATTTGAACTGTGAAATGAATAAATAATGAAACGTACAAATTAGAACAACACCTTCTAAACAAAAGGTATAAAGTAGTACAAGAAAGCTGAGCTTCTTCCCATTGTAAAAACAACTGATAACCTGTATATTTCCTTGTTGTCGATGTATGCTTTAGGCGATCTTCTTCTCCTCCCGTGCTTTTTGGATGATGAGCCACAAACGATTGCGCTTTTCTCCGTCCTCCGGCGAGAGGTCCTTTTTGAAGCGTAGGTTCCTTTGTTTCAGATAGTCAGAGTTTTTATTCATTTATTTATTTATTTATTTGTTTATTCATTTCACAGGGACAATGCAATCGGACATAGTTACAGAACAGAGCAGCTGATGTGATGCATACAGAGTTTAGTTTAATTTTCAACCCCCGTCCCTGGTTGAGCTTTTCTACACTAACATAAAATCTAAAGTATATATATATATATATATATATATATATATATATATATATATATATATATATATATATATATATATATATATATATATACAATTTCATCTATATAAATACATCAGTGCAAAGACATGTAACACTCACTCATTCACTCACTCGGCTCATTAATTCACTCATTCTAACACTATTTACACATGGGTACAGCTTTGGTTTCTCTTGAGCCAAGATTTAATTTTAAAGGTGAACAGTTTCAGCTCGCAGATGGACTTCATTTCTGTGGGCAGAGAGTTCCACAGTTTACAGCTCTTATAAGAGAAGGCCGACTGTCCAAATGACGTCCTGCAGTGGTGGAGTTTACACTTATAGTTTAAGGAGCCTCTTGTCGTCCTGCTGCTGTTTGGTCTTTGTATAAATGTACTGAACGCTTCTGGAGCCAGATTATGGAAACATTTGAAAAAGAATTTGAGAAAACATAAATTGCTGAAACTGTCAAAACTTAATAAATCATAATGATTGAGAATGTGACAGTGATGAAAGCGGACAGATTTCCTATCCATAATTTTAATTGCTTGATTGTTTAGTGAACCAATGCGCTTTGTGGCTGAGGGAGCTGCCTGGGCCCATGCACTACTACTGCTACTGCAAATACTACTACTACTACTGCCTGGGCCCATGCACTACTACTGCTACTGCAAATACTACTACTACTACTGCCTGGGCCCATGCACTACTACTGCTACTGCAAATACTACTACTACTACTGCCTGGGCCCATGCACTACTACTGCTACTGCAAATACTACTACTACTGCCTGGGCCCATGCACTACTACTGCTACTGCAAATACTACTACTACTGCCTGGGCCCATGCACTACTACTGCTACTGCAAATACTACTACTACTACTGCCTGGGCCCATGCACTACTACTACTACTGCAAATACTACTACTACTGCCTGGGCCCATGCACTACTACTGCTACTGCAAATACTACTACTACTGCCTGGGCCCATGCACTACTACTGCTACTGCAAATACTACTACTACTACTGCCTGGGCCCATGCACTACTACTGCTACTGCAAATACTACTACTGCCTGGGCCCATGCACTACTACTGCTACTGCAAATACTACTACTAGCATGGTCAGGGATGTAATGTCTGATTAGTTTAAAGCAATTTATGTTTCTTTGTATTGTTTTGGATATTTTCTTAATGTGTTTGTCAAATTTTAATTGCGGGTCAAGAACCGCAATTAACAGTTTTGGATATTTTCCATACGGTATCGCAGTAATGTCGCATTGAGAACTGGATAATGATATCTCTTGCATCTTGGCCACCTCCAGGTGTGTTTTTGATGAACAATATAAAATGACTTCATCAACTGTTCCACTACATGTCATCTATGTGCTTATACGCCCTTGTGGCCTTATGTATGTTGGCCAAACTAAATGGAATCTAAAGTTAAGAATTGCTGAACACAAGGCAGCTATTAGAAACAACAATTTTATTACGCTATAGCCAGACGTTACAGATTAAAGAACCGTCAACAGCTGAACCTGGACGGCTGAATGAAACACAGGATTTGAGTTGTTTTTCGTATTTTTCGAAAAAAATAAAATAAAATAAAGTCAAGCAAGTGTGCGGTAAACCTCTTTTTTGGAATTGTTGAATATTCCTGCTTGTACCAGCACCTGGACGCTGTGAGTCTTGAACTTTTGACCAATATAAAATGACTTAAAGCTCACAAGAGTCAGTTTTGTGTAATATAAGACCTTTATGAGTCCCCCCAAAAGTCAGAGTCAGAGAATACTTACTCAAACATGCGTGAATAAAACAAAACACTAGTCTAGGTCTGTTTATGATGATCAGAAACATAACACAGATCAGAAAATAGTGTGATATGAGCTTTTTAAAACAAATGACTTAACTTAATATGACTTAAAGCTCACAAGAGTCAATTTAGCGTAAAATAGGACCTTTAACAGAAAAAAAGTCACATTTCTTCGACCTTTTGCTCGTACACAGAGGATTTGCTGCAGACCTCTCCAGGAAAAAACTCCCTGAGCTGATCTTTGATGAGTAAACAGGATCTTGATCAGATTTTTTCAAATTAAAAAAATCTGTTAATAGTATAGTATCCTCCTCCTGAAACCCAGCTCATTCTTTTGTGTCTTTTATAGTGGACATTGAGTTAACCAGTCTGTCTTTTAAGTGATTTGAGATAGACTCTAGTTTGTGGCTACACTAAATAAATAAGAAATTAAAAGGGAGTCTACAAACTTTCTGAGGCGACTGTAGAAGCTTGTCAGAGATGTTGGTCATTAGATTGTTAACTTCACACTATTCAGACCCCCCAGGATTTCGTGGGCATTTTTTGTGATTGTTGCGGGCTAAAATGCCTGAATTTGCGTGAGCTTTTCCAAAAAGTTGCGATGAAAGTTGCGGCGCTTTTAAGGTTTTTGTTGCGATTTTGTTGCGGGAGGAAGTGAAAGTTGCGATAAATAGTTGTGATTTTCCCTTTTTGTAATTAAAATTGAGTAATATTTTGAATACTGAGTTATTACTGACAAAGAATAATACAAAGACACAGAGATCACAGATATGGTCCTAAAACAACCTTACCAACATTGAAAATAAATTACTACTAGGAGGGGAACTGTTTCGCCCGGTCTTTTGCTGTTATTTTTGTAGGCAAATGGCGCCGCAGACATGTTTCTTTGCCATTAGAAGCCGTGTCCCAATTCCCAGAGTACACAGTTCGGAGCGGGTTTGAAGGGCATGTGCGTCATTTCATTTTTGTCCCATGCGCAGTTAAAGGGATATGCCACCCCCAGGTCAAATTTGTCTCCCCACAGTCCAGAGACTAAAATAAGTGATGGAAAGCGTTTTCCTGCTCACCCAGCCATTGTCCGAGTCTGTCAGCACTGACCGCCGCGCACAGCTGCAGCTACTCCGCCTTAGACTGGAGTCTAACGTCGCCAGAAAAAGATTTCGGCCAAAAGGAATTAATTTGCTCGATGCTTTTCCCAATTACTTTCTGTGTAGTGCGCATTCATATCGAGTGCAAATAAATGTGCAAATCAACACGGAGAGCTTGACTTGGTCATTTTGGGTGGGAACTATTTTTCAGTGCGGAAAAACACAGTCGAAATCTTTCTCTGGCGCCGTTAGACTCCAGTCTATCGCGGAGTAGCAGCAGCTGCGCGCGGCGGTCAGTGCTGACAGACCTGGACAATGGCTGGGTCACCAGGAAAACGCTTTCCATCACTTATTTTAGTCTCTGGACTGTGGGGAGATGCCCAAATTTGACCTGGGGGTGGCATATCCCTTTAACATGCGGTCCGAAGACCGCAGTTGTTTCCATGGAAATCGGGACGTGGACCAAGTGCGTGAAAAAGTACGCTTCACGCAGCATGCTCCGCGCGCTACTTCTTCTACGGGAGAAAATGGAGTCGGTGGCTGCTTCCCGTAGTTGCGAGACCTGTCGCATTTCGCAGACGGCCATGCGGTCCGCGGAGTGCACTCAGGGCTGAGCAAGTGTGCACCGCCTTGACTGCAGTCTGAGCCCCCTTCAAACCACGCTCCGAACTGTGGACACGGCCGCAGTTTAGTTTCGTCACACGGAAGTAAGGCAGAAGGAAGTTGGTTGACGTGAGTTCAATACGTCGCAGATGATTGGTCAAAACTGGTAAAAAATGCAGAAAAGTTGCGGTGATTGGTCAAAATTGCAACACCGCCCTGAACTCACAGGGATTGGCTGAAGTTGCGTTGAAGTTGCAAATCACAGCATCGCGAATTCCTGGAGGGTCTGATTATTACAGTCCAATACAGAGGACATGTTACAACATTATGAATAAAAATAAAATTAACAAAATGTAAATGGTAAAGTGTTCATTTACCAAATAGAAAATCACACACACACACAAAAAGAAAAATTGAAATACACTTTTTTTTCCCCCTTCGGGTCCCAGGAGGATATATGACCTACTCTCCCTGAAGTCCTCAAACTCACAGTTAATACGTACTACTGTGAGTGGCGTGGGAGAGCTTGGCCCCGCTGGACTGTTCACTCAGGTCGTTTTCACACCTGCCTTGTTTGGTTCTTTTAAAACGAACCAGAGTTCATTTGCTCCTTTGATTCGGACCTTTTGGGCTGGTGTGAATAAAAACCAAAAGTCTCGATCCGGAGCAAACAAGCGAATCGAGACCACCTAAAAAGCTCGGTCTCGGCACGGTTCCATTCGAACCCTGGTGCGGTTCGTTTGAGGTGAGATCTGACACAAGTTGGCTTTTTGTACTTAATGAGCTCCCGTCGTATGTCGAGCATTATGGGAAACCGAGGCTGATGAAACGAAACTTACGAGGCTTACTTACGTTTTGTGTGAAGAGCAAGAGTCAGAAGTTGATGCACACATGAGCGCTGTCCTCTGTAGCCGTCTTGCCCTGTGTCTTCGTCGTTTGGACATTGATTGTAAAATAGTGTAAACCTCACGATGCTGCTCAAACATTTGTGCGAACTGTAAAAACTGAGCAAACCATATCGCTAAGGCTAGATTGAAAACAGCACGTAACACCATGATTCTCCTCCTTCCGGGTTTGGACACGACGTTTGGACACGGCTCATTTTTGTCCAATGGCTGAGCGACCTCAGCACACGTGGTTTTGTTTATAGATGTTGGTCCACTTAGAAAAAAGTGCAGTGTGAAAGCACCAAAATTTAAAAAAATAATAAAAATTTGGTCCGGACCAAAGCAAGTGAACTATCGGACTTTCCTGGTGTGAAAACGACCTTAGACAGTCTGAGGTCTGGACCTGATGTGGGTCAAGTAACTTTCTCCCACAGAGCCTGACCTGCAGTAAACTGGAGTGTCTTTCACTGAAATGAGCCGTGTTATGGATTTGAAAGAATCATTCCTTTAGACTTAGATTTAGACAAACTTTATTGATCCACAAGGGAAATTGTTTTAAACGCCAAAAATGCCCCCAAAACATGGTGAGTATTTATTGGACGGCTAGAAAAAAAGCAGGAAAAAAGCAGGAGCTACTGTACCTAGCTGCCACTCTCTCAGGCGCTCAGGTGAGAAAGTTTAAAAGTCTGGTATTTATTAATTTGTAAGTCTTCATATTTAGTTTGTGAGTATGTCTGATCACTGAACCACCAAAGCTCCGATGTGACTCAGATGTGACTCAAACAGGACAGACTCCTGTTCCAGACTGTAGCTCACAGCTCCCACTGCTGCTGCCTGAGCTGTTTCTGAAGCTGTTTCTGATTTTTGAGTCCAACACAAAACAAAGAAAACCTCACCTTAACAACACTTTATCAAGGGTTAGATTTTGAGCAGGGTTATGGCCTCCGGGCCGGAGGTGCAACACAACAAAATATCTCCAACACTAGATCTGTTTCAAGACCCAGGACATGCTGGACCAGGGGTGGGCAATTATTTTTCCCCAGGGGCCAAATGAGAAGCAGAAAATATTGTGAAGGGCCAAAAGTTTGAAGTCGACTCTGGTTATTATTTTTATTTCTAAGTTGAAATCAGTAAATGGCATTGTTTACAGAAGTTGGTAAGGTCTGTGTTATTATTAAGTAATGAGAGAGTGAGGTTTTACAAAAACTGAATTTATTCAGTAAAATAATTCAAAACAATGGTAAACGTGAAACATTTGTAACTCTTTTTCAGTCACATTAACCCCACAATGCTTTCTGAGTTTAACTTTCTTAACTTTGTATTAAGACACCACAATGTCTTTGTTTGCCAAATACTATAACACAAGATATGTCACTTTTTTTTGTCCAACTGCCAAACTGTGCAGAAAAAAGTCAAAGTTAGCATGTTTAGTGTTTTTTTTCAGTGAGAGAAATCTCGCCTCTGTTGAACTTTTAACAAGTGCATCAAAGTCAGGTTCATGTTTGAGGTGGAGATGTGAAGCACGACAAATGCATCAGTACAAATGCATTCTGTACAATTTTGAAAGTAGGTTTTATTTTCTTAATTCCAAGTAACCTTTCGCGGGCCGGTCAGATTTGGCGCACACGGGCCGTATTTGGCCCCCGGGCCTTGAAATGCCCAGGTCTGCACTGGACGGACTATGTCTCCCGGCTGGCCTGGGAACGCCTTGGGGTCCCCCCGGAGGAGCTGGAGGAAGTGTCCAGGATGAAGGAAGTCTGGGAGTCCCTGCTTAGACTGTTGCCCCTGCGACCCGGCCCCGGATAAGAGGAAGAAAATGGATGGATGGACTAGATCTGTTTCAATACTGATAAAATAACAACAGCTGCTCTATTAGATTTTTTGAGGGAAATAATAATACAAAAGCCTTCAACAACACTGACCTGCAAAATCACCAATCCAGCACCGAACCAGTATTAAAGGATTAGGTGAGAAACTAGAGAAACTGGAATGAAAAAAATCCTTGTGTAAGTTTGATGGAAATCTGAAAAAGTGATGAAAAAGTACAGGAGTTGAAGGTTTAAGGCTGCGTCCCATTTCTCTGTCTTACCCCTTCGTCTTACCTCTTGGTTTTGCGCGTTCATGTGAGGGCAAGGGGTGTCCCGATTCTAATTTTGATCAAGGGCTCGGGCCACGACCTCGGGCTACATACCCCTTGAAACGAAGTAAGCTCTTGACCAGACTTGGAACGAAGGGGTACGACTACAAGCTCAGGCAGGTTTTGGGATCAGGACGGCAGCGTCACATCGACCAGCCAAGGAGTCTCATAAATGTATTTTCAGCAGTTGTAAATATCGATTAACAGTTTAGCAGGTTTACAATTATGACGCTTATGTTCTACGTTACTTTTAGTGAACTGTTGTTGCGGTTTTAATTGTAGTGATGTCTGTTTAGCCGACGTTATCGTTTTCATCGAACTTTCATGCATAAACAAGCTACTTTTTTGTGGAGCTGAGGAACCCGATAATTTGTTTACGTTTGTTTGCGTCAGTTGTTGTCGCCTCTGTAGACGTAGCAGCTCAGGTAGAGGCGAGGGATGATGACGCAAACGGTAATCGAGTAGTGTCCCATTTCTTTGGGGAACATTCGTACCCTGAGCCCTCTCAGCTCGGTATTGAGGGACAAGACAAAGACGTAGATAAAGGGGAAGGGGTAAGACAGAGAAATGGGACGCAGCCTTAGTGTTTGCTACTTTAAAGGGTGGAAATACATTTGGAGAAAACGCCCGCTGAAGTTAGAGTGTCCCATTTAATAACACAAAACAAAAATGTAACTTGAATTTCCCACGGGACCAATAAAGTATGTCTCTTTTTCCTTTCCTCCCTCTCTCTCACATCTATGGAATGACAGAAAAAGACTGGTATAGGACCTTTACATCAGGTGTATTTGTCCCGTCTGTATTCCCTCGTTCACAGCTGCGCCGGAGCTTCACCGTACATTACTGCAGGCGCTCATATTCTGCAGCAGGTGTGGGGGCAAAGGTCGCGGCGCGGATCCGGTAGCTTCTTTTTGGTGGACGCTCGTCATTGTGTTGAGGTCCGGGAAAGACTCCAGGAAGAGCCGCGTCCGAGAGGGAGAGCCCATCTGTGGGTCTGCCGACGCCAAACCGAGGAACGCCAAATCTGGAGCTCAGCACAACAAGAGAGAGACAGAGAGAGACTGGAGAGACAGAGAGACAGGGGAGAGACAGAGAGAGAGAGAGACAAGAAAGACAGGAGAGAGACAGGGAGAGACTGGAGAGACAGAGAGACAGGGGAGAGACAGAGAGAGAGAGACAAGAGAGACAGGAGAGAGACAGGGAGACTGGAGAGACAGGAGAGAGACAGGGAGAGACTGGAGAGACAAGAGAGAGACAGGAGAGAGACAGGAGAGAGACAGGAGAGAGACAAGAGAGAGAGACAGGAGAGAGACAGGAGAGACAGGGAGACAGGAGAGACAGAGGAGACAGGGAGACAGGGAGAGACTGGAGAGACAAGAGAGAGACAGGAGAGAGACAAGAGAGAGACAGGAGAGACAGGAGAGAGACAGGAGAGACAGGAGGGAGACAGGAGAGAGACAAGCGAGAGAGACAGGAGAGAGGCAGGAGAGACAGGGAGACAGGAGAGAGACAGAGAGAGAGAGACAAGAGAGACAGGAGAGAGACAGGGAGAGACTGGAGAGACAGGAGAGAGACAGGGAGAGACTGGAGAGACAGGAGAGAGACAAGAGAGAGACAGGAGAGAGACAAGAGAGAGAGAGACAGGAGAGAGACAGGAGAGACAGGGAGACAGGAGAGACAGAGGAGACAGGGAGACAGGAGAGAGACAGGAGAGACAGGGAGACAGGAGAGACAGGGAGACAGAGGAGACAGGGAGACAGGAGAGAGACAGGAGAGACAGGAGACGACAGAGGAGACAGGGAGACAGAGGAGACAGGAGAGACAGGAGAGAGACAGGAGAGACAGGGAGACAGGAGAGAGCCAGGAGAGACAGGGAGACAGGAGAGAGACAGGAAAGACAGGCACGAGAGGGGAGAGACACAGAGAGACAAGAGAGACAGAAGAGACAGGAGAGACAGGGGAGACAGGAGAGAGACAGAGAGAGAGACAGGAGAGACTGGAGAGTGAAGAGAAGAGACAGGAGAGAGACAGGAGAACAGAGAGACGAGAGGAAGGAGAGACGGAGAGACAGGAGTGACAAGGGAGGAAGGAGAGATGAGAGAAAGGAGAGAGAGACAGGAGGGATGTGAAGCAACAGGGGAGATGAGAGAAAGACAGGAGGGACAGAGACGCGACAAAAGAGAAATGAAAGGAAGGACAGATGGAGAGACAGTTTTAGTCCTTCCTTGTTTAGACATTGTTTTAGTCCATGTTTAGTCCTTGTTTAGACCTGTTTTAGTCCTTATTTAGACCTGGTTTAGTCCTTGTTTACACCTGATTTTAGTCCTTGTTTAGACCTGGTTTAGTCCTTGTTTACACTTGATTTTAGTCCTTGTTTAGACCTGGTTTAGTCCTTGTTTACGCTTGCTTTTGTCCTTGTTTACACCTGATTTTAGTCCTTGTTTAGATCTGCTTTAGTCCATGTTTAGACCTGGTTTAGTCCTTGTTTAAGCCTATTTTAGTTCTTGTTTAGACCTGATTTTAGTCCTCGAATAGACCTGGTTTTAGTCCTTGTTTAGACCTGATTTTAGTCCTCGAATAGACCTGGTTTTAGTCCTTGTTTAGACCTGGTTTAGTCCTTGTTTAGACCTGTTTTAGTCCCAGTTTAGACCTGTTTTAACCCAGTTCAGACTAGTCTGGTCCAGTCTAGCCTAAAGCCCAAAGATGTCTCTAATCAGGATAGTCTCACGTATTTTAAATCTCCACTTGTGAAATCCTGCGGCCTCCTCGCTGCTCATATTGTTGTCATGCATTCATTAGCACGTAGTGCCGATGCTACATGCTAACAGGTGTCGTCACGCTGTTACCTGTCCCCTCCTCCACTTCCTGTGTGCCCCTCGCTTCCCTTTCCCCTCCTTTTCTGTCGTTTGTATTCAGAAATGGCCGCTCTGTGCATCTCTCCACTCTCCTCTCTCTCCATCTTTTATCTGTTTTTTCTTTTTCTTTTTTTTTTCCACTCCGCCACATTTTGCGTTAATGAGTTTGTGTGAGGGAGAAAAAGTTGTTGACAGTCAATCAGCTTGTCACTTCGGGAGCGAGCAGCAGCCAAAGACGCCGTCATTAGCGAGTTTTTTTAAAGATGTTTTTTTGGGGTGAGATATTAATATGACTTGTTATCTTCACTTCAGAAACATATGATTCATGGTGTACTAATGAGACACACATTTAGAGCATAAATAAATACAACATTGCCGTACATAGGCAGGGAGGAGGGGAAGTCCTGGTTTAGACCTGGTTTAGGACTGGGTTTGGTCTGGGTTTAAGTTGATCTCTGGTTTAGTGCTGGTTAATAATGGCTTAGACTGGTCTATTAATAGAAGGTTCTGGTTTAGAGATGGATTTTTTTGTAATCCCGGTTTATTTCTTAGTTTAAGTTTAGCCCTGGCGTAGTTAGTCCTTATTTAGACCTGGTTTTAGTTATTGTTTAGACCTGGTTTTAGTCCTTCTTTAGACCTGGTTTTAGTCCTTGTTTAGACCTGGTTTAGTCCTTGTTTAGACCTGGTTTAGTCCTTGTTTAGACCTGGTTTTAGTCCTTGTTCAGACCTGTTTTAGTCCTTGTTTAGTCCTGGTTTTAGTCCTTGTTTGACCTGGTTTTAGTCCTTGTTTAGTCCTGGTTTTAGTTCTTGTTTAGACCTGGTTTTAGTCCTTGTTTAGACCTGGTTTTAGTCCTTGTTTAGACCTGGTTTAGTCCTGGTTTCGACCTGGTATTAGTCCTTGTTTATACCTGGTTTAGTCCTTGTTTAGACCTGGTTTAGTCCTTGTTTATACCTGGTTTAGTCCTTGTTTAGACCTGGTTTTAGTCCTTGTTTAGACCTAATTTAGTCCTTGTTTAGACACGGTTTTAGTCCTTGTTGAGGCCTGGTTTAGTCCTTGTTTAGACCTGGTTTTAGTCCTTCTTTAGACCTGGTTTTAGTTCTTCTTTAGACCTGTTTTAGTCCTTGTTTAGACCTGGTTTAGTCCTTGTTTAGACCTGTTTTAGTCCTTGTTTAGAACTGGTTTAATCCTTGTTTAGACCTGGTTTTAGTCCTTGTTTAGACCTGGTTTAATCCTTGTTTAGACCTGGTTTTAGTCCTTCTTTAGACCTGGTTTTAGTCCTTGTTTAGACCTGGTTTAATCCTTGTTTAGACCTGGTTTTAGTCCTTGTTTAGACCTGGTTTTAGTCCTTGTTTAGACCTGGTTTAGTCCTTGTTTAGACCTGGCTTAGTCCTTGTTTAGACCTAGTTTTAGTCCTTGTTCAGACCTGTTTTAGTCCTTGGTTAGTCCTGGTTTTAGTCCTTGTTTAGACCTGGTTTTAGTCCTTGTTTAGTCCTGGTTTTAGTCCTTGTTTAGACCTGGTTTAGTCCTTGTTTAGACCTGGTTTAGTCCTTGTTTAGACCTGTTTTAGTCCTTGTTTAGACCTGGTTTAATCCTTGTTTAAACCTGGTTTTAGTCCTTGTTTAGACCTGGTTTAGTCCCTGTTTAGACCTGCTTTTAGTCCTTGTTTAGACCTGGTTTAATCCTTGTTTAGACCTGGTTTTAGTCCTCATTTAGACCTGGTTTAGTCCTTGTTCAGTCCTGGTTCAGTCCTGGTTTAGTCACCCTGTGACCTTGTGACATCATGTGGTAACAGAGGAAGTGGTTCACTGTGTTTTTAAACACCTTCATTAGAATCATTTAGATCATTTTAGTCCTGGATCTTTACCGAAATAAAGGTTAAAGGAGCTGTTAACTTGAAAACTATCACTACATGACATCACAAGGTGGAAGAGCGCATTTAGAGCTTTAGAGATAAAGGATTACTCAAACACATGTGAATGAAACAAACACAACTCCAGGTGTGATTTTGATGAGGAAACAACATTTTAACACAACTTAAAGCTCTCAAGAGTCCATTTTGCTGGTTTGTTCTTGTTTAATAGTGGTTTAGTCCTAATTTAGGGCTGGCTTTGTCTGGGTTTAGTCCTGATTCAGTCCTGGTTTAGTCCTGATTTAGTCCTGGCTCAGTCCTCATTCAGTCCTGATTCAGTCCTGGTTTAACCCAGGTTTAGTCCTCGTTCAGTCCTGGTTCAATCGTGGTTTAGTCCCAGTTTAACCCAGGTTTAGTCCTGGTTACCCTGGGATTAGTCCTGGTTCAGATCTGGTTTAGTCCTGGTTTAACCCAAGTTTAGTCTTCATTTAGTCCTGGCTCAATCCTGGTTTATTCCTGGTTCAGTCCTGGGTTAGTCCTGGTTCAGATCTGGTTTAGTTCTGGTTTAGTCCTGGTTTAGCCCTGCTTTAGTCCTTGTTTATTCCTGGTTCTGGTTCAGTCCTGGTTCAGTCCTGATTCAGTCCTGGTTTAGTCCTGGTTTAGTCCTGTTCAGTCCTGCTTTAGTCCTGGTTCAGTCCTGCTTTAGTCCTGGTTTAGTCCCGGTTTAGTCCCGGTTTAGTCCTGGTTTGTTGACAGTTTCCCCTTCCCCCTCTTTCTTCTTGTGCATTTCTTCCATTGACGCCTCAGCTGTTCCTGGGAGGTGTGGGGCGTGCACGTGGCGTTCCCGAGCGTGTGCGTGTGTGTGGGCGTGCACGTGAGCCGGCGCGTGCACGTGGAGCTGTTAATGAAGGGGCGTGTGTCTGTCAGCACAGATTGTTGCTCGGGGCGATTTCTGTTGCTCCGCCCACATCCTCACATTCACAGAAAAAAAAACCCTAAACAATTTGACTAGAATCCTTTTTTCATAAGACAAACAAGAGACGTGTTCTGTCAGAACGGGGCTGTCCTGGTTTAGCCTCGCAAAAATTGTGCTAAATGTACGGAATATTTCTTGAAATTTGAGTAATTTATGCAAGTTGACATGTTTGTGATTGTGATTTGTATGCAGAGTTAAGTTTAGTCCTGGTGTATTCTAGTTAGTCCTTGTTTGAGCTAACATATTCAATAAAAATTCAAAGACAAATTTTATAGTATTTGGAACAAATGGATTAAGTACATCACCCAACAAGAAAAGATTCCATGTAACTTCTCTGTTTCTGGTGAAGTTTTGTTTTATTTTATTTCACGCTGTATAATACAATGGTTTTGATAGTACTTCTGTTCCTGTAAGCTCCCCAATTTCTGTAAATAGTTTAGTGTAGGTCTTTTTTGTTTAGATTATATTTGAACGGGAAAATCTGTAATATGAAAATAACTGCTCTTTCCAAATAAAAAAAAGAAAGAAAGAAAGAAAGGCTTAAAGATCCCATGACATGGTACTTCTTGATGATTTTATATGGCGCCATAATGGTTCCCTAATACTGTAAATGAACCCTTCTTCAAAATCAAGACTCAGTGCATGAGAGAGCCTCATGAAGACAGTCAGAGTCATAAATAATGTCTCTGAAACACTCCATTATGGGCGTTGTTGCTTGAATGCAAATGAGGAGGACAGACACAGGCCAGTGCAGCGGGTGGGGGTGTGGCCAAATACGCCACTGTTTCCTGGATTAGCGGTGCGCTGGCCGCTCTTATGTGTTTTAAGAAGGAACGCATTCCATAAAAAAAAACACATTTCCAAAGAAAATAAAATTAAACCACTGATGTTTCAGAGATTCAGAGGCTCGGATAAAGGACATCCGAGCCTGGAAACACTCTCACATGTCTCCAGGCAAATAAAAAAACGCATCTCGCATTTCGTAGCTCGTTCGCGGTCCAAATTCTCTGGGCGTGATTTCCAGAGACGGTGGGTAGACATCCAGACGGGGGGTGGAAACCTTTCCCCGAGTGTGACGTCAGAAAGTTCCCTTGTTCAGAATCGCCCGTTTGGGCTGTCTTTTTTTCAAACGTGGAAAAGGATCGCAAATGCTCAGTTTACACATTTCGCAACTTTTAGCCATGGGGGGCCCCTAAACAGGGTAGGGGAGCTCACATTAACTTTCAAAAACCTCAGAAAGTAAAAACTTCATGCCATGGGACCTTTAATGCCGTACTGTGAAACTTAAGATGCGTGAAGAGTCCCTCAGTCGTCCAGGTAGAATCCATGATAAAAGGAGAAATTCAATTTGTCAACTGGACAAAATTTGTTTGGGTGAAAACGTTTCGCCGCTCATCTGAGAGGCTTCGTCAGTTCTGGTTCTAGTGCTGGTTAGACCCTGTTTATAGACCCTCCCTGCAGCTAGATATAAACAGGGTCTAACCAGCACTAGAACCAGAACTGACGAAGCCTCTTGGATGAGCGGCGAAACGTTTTCGACCAAACAAACTTTGTCCAGTTGACAAATTGAATTTCTCCTTTTATCACGTACTGTGAAACATTCCAGACAAAGCAATAACATCTCCATAGAGAAAATCATTTGATGGACCCCCCACCAGAAAAGTTATCTGAAGGAACAAGAAACACAAATTGTGGCCGTACCGGTTTGTCAAAGCCACAGGGGGGCGCCAGTGGCAAAAACTGGTGTTGTGTCCTTAGGCAAGACACTTCACTCACATTGCCGAGTAAGATAGTGGTGTGTGCTTGAGTCACTGCATGCACACACCGTTACTCGGCGGGTGGTCTGTCCTAAAATCCAAGTGCACATGAATCAGTCGGATAATTGGATAATCAAATAATGGTCAGCGACCTGGCCGGCTCTATTACACTATGTGGCGCTGTAGTCCAACTACTTCCGGGTGATGGCTACTCAATAAAAACACAACAAACTATGTGGCGGTATACAAAGATGGCGTTCGAGGAGTTTGACGGAGCAGCATTGGTGTATGTGTTGTGCATTCTTTCTTCGCAGCCATGATTTCGTCTGACTTTTCCAGCAACAATCGCTACTTATGACGGCGCCTCCTGCCACTTCCGGGTGAAATCCCTGGCGAAAACTCCCACGCATGCGCAGTACGCCAATCCGAACCGATGTGTGCACAAGGCGGCACCGAGCGGATTACTATCGGCCTAAACCAGGAGTTCCAACCGGATTCGGGAAACCAATCCCTATACGATCCTTAGCCTGTGCACAGGAATTCGATACAATCCCAATCCGTTTGGAATCGGATTACACTCGTCCATGTGCACGCAGTGAATGTTGGTGGTGGTCAGAGGGGCCGATGGCGCAGATTGGCAGCCTCACTTCCGTCAGTGTGCCCCAGGGCAGCTCTCTACCTTGCATAAATATAAGGTAGAGCTATTTAATGTCTATGGAACAGACAGACTACTGACATATACAGCTCTGGAAAAAATATGAGACCACTGCATTTTGTTCTGAAATCAGCATCTCTACATGTATTACAGCCATTCCATTCCAGCGTCTGTTGAATTCCAACACAAACACAAAGCTGAGCTACTTCAGTTCTTGCACCAGGAGTGGAATAAAGTCACCCAAGAACAATGTGAAAGACTTTTGGAGTGAGATTATTTTTAAAGTCGCATAGGGGCGAAAAAATCGGATTTGGGTCACTTCAGGCTGCAGTGTGAATGTTGCCCAAGATATTTGGTCCTAAAACTGATACATATCCGATCTTTTGACATGCGACTTCAGTCTGAACGGCCAGGTCGCGTTCATCCGACCTACACGTCATCAACAAGCAAGAGTGGTACAAGTAGGCGCTCACAAATGTACACAAACGTTCTTCTCGTCATGCGAAAATAGTATATGAACTCTGTATCAGTGAAGCGGCAAAGTAGTCTGGTTAACACCTGACCATATCACAAGTGAGATATGGGTCTGGAAACTCGCTTCGAAAAATCCCGTAGCGGAGGTGTGGTTAGCGATTGCCAACGGCCGTTTATTGGGCGTTATGACTATGTCTATCATTGAGCGTATACGTAAGTCCATAGCCAATCATGTCAGTTGTCAATTCAAACTACAAGCTTCCGTTTGTCATGTAGTACGCGTCACCGTCTTGCCACACCTCCCCCGCTCTCTGATTGAGGACCTAAATCTGGGACTCTCGCTTGGACGAGTTTCCAGGCCGCCTTCCAGTTCGAAACGAACGGAAGCGGCCTGGGAATTCCCAGGCTAGCGGCAAACCACATAGCAATCCCACCACTCTCAGCACCAACACGTTCATTTCTACAGACTTTGCTGCCACTGCCCCACAAAACGCCGTGGCCAAAAACCTTGTCCTCCTCTGTCTATTCTTTCAAACAAAAAAGCTGTACATGTTTTGGCTCCGGTACGACAGCAACTTTAGGCGACTTCTGTAAACATTGAGCACGCTCACTGTACGTGACCTCGTTTTGTCCTCCAAGGTGCATGTGGGACACTTTTGGGGCGTTTAAAGTTCACACTGGAGATCACATACAAGCCGCATTTAATTGGAAATGTGAACGACCTCGCAAAAAAATCGGATTTCACAAAAAAATCGGAATTGAGCATTAAGCCCTGCAGTGTGAACGTATCCATATGCGATCGACTGACACTCTGCCTGCGACTGGTTGGACACCCCTGGTTTAGAGCATTTATTTGCAGAAAATGACAAATGGTCAAAATAACCAAAAAGATCCATGTTTTCAGACCTCAAAGAATGCAAAGAAACAAGATCAAATTCATTTTAAAACAACATAATACTAATGTTTACACTTAAGAAGAGTTCACAAATCAATATTTGGTGCAATAACCCTTATTTTTAATCACAGCTTTCATGCGTCTTGACATGCTCTCCACAAGTCTTTCACATTGTTCTTGGGTGACTTTATTCCACTCCTGGTGCAAGAACTGAAGTAGCTCAGCTTTGTGTTTGTGTTGGAATTCAACAGACGCTGGAATGGAATGGCTGTAATACATGTAGAGATGCTGATTTCAGAAAAAAGTGGGCTCTTTTTTTTTTTCTTTCCCAGAGCTGTATACAGTATTTACTCACAGTGGGAAGAGGAACCATAATTCTTACGTCAATAAAAGTAAAAGGTATGGTCCTAAAAAAGTACGGTCTAGGTATTTCTGTTTGGTTTCTTCCTTTTTCTTTTTTTTTTCCTTATAAAGAGAATTTAGCATCAATTAAGAAACTGTGTGCAGCCTGTGGTCTTACAATTTTAAAAATCTGAACCTGTGTCTCAAGCTTTAACCTGCAGATAGAAACACGTCCAACTTTGTTTGGTTCTCAGTTTCTGGACCAGCTCATGTGAAGCTTAGAACCTCCAGATTTCCCTCTCTGAGCTGCAGAGGCTGCACTAGCACTGACTCAGGACTGGTGCAGGAGCTGGGGGGTAGAGACCGTTCACATCAGAGAGAGGCATTTTAGATTTAAACAAGTTAAGAATAAATCCGTATTACAATATTTATCAGTAAACGCCATATTAGATTTGAATGTTTACCTGGAGACACAGAAAACCAATCCAAATCCAACATACAGTTCCTTTAAAGATGCACACTCTTTTGGTGAGGGGTCCGTCACCCGCTGGTCTCCATGATGATTTTTTCCCTGGCATGTTCCACAGTATGCCATTAAAGTAACCAAAACTGGAATAGAATTTGATTTCTAGACCTTTACGATTCATCTTTAAGGGCATTTTAATAATCTTATAACAACAAAAAAAATCTTCTCTTAATCAGATTTTGAGTGTGCGTGTAGCCATAGTAACTGATATAAACAAATCTGATTGGACGAACAGGTATAAAAACTGGACCTGCCAGGCTCGTAGTGTCCGTTTAGTGAAAGTATTTATTCATTAGATTAATTAGCCATGTTGCATTAATTTTAGGTCTGATTGTCGGCCTTTATTTTCTTGTCTTGTCTCGTAGTCTGGTCTGGTCTGGTCTGGTCCAGGCCCAGATCCAGTCCTGGAGAAGTCCTCGTCTTGTGTTGAAAGTTGAATGTTTGTCTTTTTTTCAGGAGCAGTTGAAGAATGTCCCTGAGGCTGTTCCGGCTCAAATCCAAACTCCAAAAGACCAAAGACCTGCAGGTGCACGAGAGAGGAGGGAGGGTCAGAGAGAGGGGGGGTCAGAGAGGAGCGTGCACGAGAGAGGGGGGGGTCAGAGAGAGGGGGGGTCAGAGAGGAGGAGGGGTCAGAGAGGAGCGTGCACGAGAGAGGGGGGGTCAGAGAGGAGGAGGGCTCAGAGAGGAGTGTGCACGAGAGAGGGGGGTCAGAGAGGAGGAGGGCTCAGAGAGGAGTGTGCATGAGAGGGGGGTCAGAGAGGAGTGTGCACGAGAGAGGAGGGGGGTCAGAGAGGAGGAGGGGAGGAGCGTGCACGAGAGAGGGGGGGTCAGAGAGGAGTGTGCACGAGGGGGGGGTCAGAGAGGAGGAGGGGAGGAGCATGCACGAGAGAGGAGGGGGGTCAGAGAGGAGTGTGCACGAGAGAGGAGGGGGGGTCAGAGAGAAGGGGGGTCAGAGAGGAGGAGGGGTCAGAGAGGAGCGTGCACGAGAGAGGGGGGGTCAGAGAGGAGGAGGGCTCAGAGAGGAGTGTGCACGAGAGAGGGGGGTCAGAGAGGAGGAGGGCTCAGAGAGGAGTGTGCATGAGAGGGGGGGTCAGAGAGGAGTGTGCACGAGAGAGGAGGGGGGTCAGAGAGGAGGAGGGGAGGAGCGTGCACGAGAGAGGGGGGGTCAGAGAGGAGTGTGCACGAGGGGGGGTCAGAGAGGAGGAGGGGAGGAGCATGCACGAGAGAGGAGGGGGGTCAGAGAGGAGTGTGCACGAGAGAGGAGGGGGGTCAGAGAGAAGGGGGGGCCAGAGAGGAGGAGGGGTCAGAGAGAAGTGTGCACGAGAGAGGAGGAGGGGTCAGAGAGGACTGTGCATGAGAGGGGGGGGGTCAGAGAGGAGGAGGGGAGGAGCGTGCACGAGAGAGGAGGGGGGTCAGAGAGGAGCGTGCACGAGAAAGGGGGGGTCAGAGAGAAGGGGGAGCAGAGAGGAGGAGGGGTCAGAGAGGAGTGTGCACGAGAGAGGAGGGGGGGTCAGAGAGGAGTGTGCATGGGGGGGGGGGTCAGAGAGGAGGAGGGGAGGAGCGTGCACGAGAGAGGAGGGGGGGTCAGAGAGGAGCGTGCACGAGAAAGGGGGGGGGTCAGAGAGAAGGGGGAGCAGAGAGGAGGAGGGGTCAGAGAGGAGTGTGCACGAGAGAGGAGGGGGGTCAGAGAGGTGTGTGCACGAGTGAGGAGGGGGGGTCAGAGAGGAGGGGGGCAGAGAAGAGGAGGGGGCAGAGAGGAGCGTGGGGGGTCAGAGAGGAGTGTGCACTTTAAAGGGAGCGCATGAGATCAAACGTGCACGTGGATGGCCATACGTGCATGATAATAAAAGTGTGCACGTGACATGGGCGTGCACGTGAGGAGGCTCTCCACACCTCAGAACGTTCTCCACACCTCAGGAGGTTCTCCACAGTTCAGGAGGCTCTCCACAACTCAGAACGTTCTCCACACCTCAGGAGGTTCTCCACAGTTCAGGAGGCTCTCCACAACTCAGAACGTTCTCCACACCTCAGGAGGTTCTCCACAGTTCAGGAGGCTCTCCACAACTCAGAACGTTCTTCACACCTCAGGAGGCTCTCCACACCTCAGGAGGTTTCAAGGTTTCAAGCTTTAGTTTAGTTTACGTTTGCTTTAGACTCAATCTCCACTTTATCTCTCTCTTTATCGCTCTCTCTTTCTCTCTCTCTCTCTCTCTCTCTCTTGTCATCTGCAGAGCCATAAAAAGAGCGTTTTCTGGTGTGATTGTGCTGTTTTTCACTGTTAGCGCTCCTCTTCTCACCCTCTCGTCTCTGTCCCTCCATCTCTCCATGTCATCTTCCCTCTCTCTCTCTCTCTCTTCCTCTCTCTCTCTCTCTCTCTCCTCTCCTGACACACTGACACTGGCTCGCTCGCCCGCTCGCAGCCCTATTAACTCTCCATTAGCCGCCATATTAGAGGCATTAGCCAAAAGGGAGACGCCGTAATGAGCGCCAGCCGTGGAGAGGACAGATGGTACGCTAACAGCACCCGCTAACAGCATGCTACGCTAGCACAGGAGCTAGCGAGCACAGGGCGAGGGTTGAGATCATTACGGGGATGATTAGGAGAGGGTTAGGGCGACGGGACGGACTGGGACGAGGACACTTGGAGAATTAGCCGAGGTTAGGTCGGAGTTTGAAAATGTGGATTTTTGGGTTGTTTTTATGTTTTTGCAAACTGAGGATTCAAATTAGAGAAGAGATAGAGATGAGATGATGAGACTTCACTATTGTAATATCTTAAGTAGACAAAAGGAGAAATTCAATTTGTCAACTGGACAAAAGTTTATTTGATCAAATCCGTTTCTCAGCTCATCCAAGCTGCTTCTTCAGTTCTGGTCAGACGCTGGTGGATTCTGCCTATATCTGCCTGAAGGGGGCGCTAACTACAATGAAATGACTCTGTTTACAGTTTCTGTTAGTTAGGTAGGCTTGGGTAGTTAGGTAGTATGAGGGGCATATAGGACCATTCTAACCTGTCACACATGCTGGGAACACTTCTCCAGGGACCCGTCCATAACAATCCTGATTTTGTCATAACAGGACTAAGAATACCAGAAGAAATGACAGAAAAAAAAAAGAAATAACCAAGGATTAAACTACGCTGAAACGGGTCAAGGATTAAACCAAACATAATCTGGAGAAAAAATGACTACACAAATAAATCTTTGGAAATCAGTAGAACTGGATCACTGTCCCAACAGTTATAGCAGTTGTAGTAGCAATAGAAGTAGATGCAGCAGTACTAGTAGTAGTACTTTTAGTAGTAGTAGGAGGAGGAGTAGATGCAGTGGTACTAGTAGTAGTACTACTAGTAGTAGTAGTAGTAGGAGGAGGAGTAGATGCAGTTTTACTAGTATTACTGGGGCGGCGTTTGTCTACTGATCCAAAGGTTGATGGTTCAAATCCCCTTTTCAAATCTACTACCATTTAGTAGTAGTATTTAGTAGTAGTACCATTTAGTAGTAGTACTAGTAATACTTTTAGTAGTAGTAGTAGTAGTAGTAGTAGGAGGAGTAGATGCAGTAGTACTAGTAGTAGTACTAGTAGAAGGAGGAGGAATAGATGCAGTAGTACTAGTAGTAGTATTAGTAGTAGTAGTAGGAGAAGGAGTAGATGCAGTAGTACTAGTAGTAATAGTAATAGTAGTTAGAGGACGAGGAGTAGATGCAATAGTAGTAGAAGTAGAAGTAGATGCAGTAGTAGAAGTAGAAGTAGAAGCAGTAGTAGTAGTAGTAGAAGCAGATGCAGTAGTAGTAGAAGTAGATGCAGTAGTAGAAGTAGAAGTAGAAGCAGTAGTAATAGTAGTAGAAGTAGAAGCACATGCAGTAGAAGTAGAAGTAGATGCAGTAGCAGAAGTAGATGCAGTAGTAGTAGAAGTAGTAGTAGAAGCAGATGCAGTAGTAGTAGAAGCAGATGCAGTAGTAGTAGAAGTAGATGCAGTTGTAGATGCAGTAGAAGTAGAAGGCCTGGCTTTGTTCCCTCAGGTGTGACAGTTGTACGAGTTGTTTGTTTTGTCCTGAGCTTTGACACTTCCTGTGTGTGGACAGACAGAGCCCCAGGGGACACAGGTGTCCTCTGCACCACTCACTCCTCACATGTCTCACTCCACATGTCTCACTCCACATGTCTCACTTCAAATGCTTCACTTCACAAGTCTCACTCCACAAGTCTCACTCCACAAGTCTCACTCCACAAGTCTTACTCCACAAGTTTCACTCCATGTGTCTCACTCCACATGTCTCACTCTACATGTCTCACTCTTCAAGTCTCACTCCACAAGTTTCACTCCACAAGTCTCACTCCACATGTCTCACTCTTCAAGTTTCACTCCACAAGTTTCACTCCACATGTCTCACTCCACGTGTCTCACTCCACATGTCTAACTCTACACGTCTCACTCTTCAAGTCTCACTCCACAAGTTTCACTCCACAAGTCTCACTCCACATGTCTCACTCCACAAGTCTCAAGTCTCACTCCACAAGTCTCACTCCACATGTCTCACTCCACAAGCCTCACTCCACATGTCTCACTTCAAATGCCTCACTTCACAAGTCTCACTCCACATGTCTCACTTCAAATGCCTCACTTCACAAGTCTCACTCCACAAGTCTCACTTCAAATGCCTCACTTCACAAGTCTCAAGTCTCACTCCACAAGTCTCACTCCACATGTCTCACTCCACAAGCCTCACTCCACATGTCTCACTTCAAATGCCTCACTTCACAAGTCTCAAGTCTCACTCCACATGTCTCACTCTACAAGTCTCACTCCACAAGTCTCAAGTCTCACTCCACATGTCTCACTTCACATGTCTCACCCATAAAGAAGCGGACTAAGAGAGTGTGACTTCATCCATAGCGTTCAGCTCCAGTCAAATGAAGCTCATGAGGCTAGCAGTTATAGGGGCGGATTTGGATCAGAGCTCCATATTAGGAAAAGGACAAAGACAAAACAGCGAAATAAAAACCCCAGGATCCTCTAGAGCGAGTTAATAGAGAGAGATTATTTGGATAATTTCAGCCCTGGAATTGCCAGTCTCTAATGATCTAAAGGTAAAAAGTGTCTGTTAACATGAAAACTACCACTTCATGACATCACAAGGTGGAACAGAGCATTTTGAGCTTTAGGGACATCTCAGACATAAGTGAATGAAACAAAACACAACTCCTTCCCCATGTTTTGACGAGGATATTTAACCTTTTATGGATGGTTTTGACTGATTGGCGGACAATAGTAACTGCAAAACATTTTAAAATCAGCTTCAATTATATTTATTGGAACAGTTTATTGTGTCATTTGACTTAATTTCTTTAGATTATACAGCTATCAAAACAGATTAAACACAGAATATTAAAATAATTCTTTCTTCTTTTCAGTTTGACCCCGGCGGCATCATAACTGAACTTTATCACAATAATTATCCTTAACGAGCCCATAATGAAAATAGCTTCATTAGTTCTTCACATGTGGTATAATGGCGGCTCTCAGACTGGACAAGAGTTAACAACAGCGTAGTTCAAAAACACCGCGATTAGTGAAGAGGCCGCAGCTAATCACAGAACCTGCTCCTGTTTTTAAACAAGTCATTAGCTACAAACATTATTATTACTTTTATTAATTATTTTTTCTATGATCTCAAACAAGGCCAGTCTAGTCCTACATTACACAAAATTAACTCTTGGGAGCTTTAAAGGTGGACTATGTAACTTTTTGGTTGATTCAGTATGACATTAAACAGCTCTACTTTACATTTAATTCAATTACAGGTGGTTTTAAAGCTCAAAAATACCTAAAAAAAACATTCTGACTGTGAGCGGGGTCGCCTCTCCACAGATCTGACCTGTAACTTGGTCTGGTTTGGTCTCCATGACAATAGAAAGGTTTAATGCCATGCTGTGAAATGTTCTTGACAAAGCAAAGAAAAGCATCTGACGGACCCCTCTCTTAGAAAAGTTGCACGGTGCAGCTTTAAGCCATATTAAAGGGATAGTGGGAAAGTTAATCTGTATGGGTTTCCTTCTAAAAGTTACGTGTGTTGACACCGGCTTACCTCTGACACTCTCAGCTGATCCCGGTTCGGCTCGCTTTCTGGAGCCCACGTAAGTAGGTCCGGTAACTTCCCCGGAACATGAAATAAAGCTTGTTTTTCTTCTCAAAACAAAACATTTGTCCAAAAGGTGATATATTTGCGTCCCAAACAGTTGTCCACGAAACATCAAGCAGCGTAGATTGCGTTCGTGTATTGTGTCTTTCGACTCGTATCACTGCGCGCATATTAACTGTATTAGCCTGTTAACCTTTAGCGGAAGTGTACGGCAGATGCGGTCCGCCGAAAGCAGCTAAAATGCGCGCAGTGATACGAGTCGGGAGACACAATAAACGAACGCAATCGACGCTGCTGGATGTTTCGTGGACAACTGTTTGAGACGCAAATAGAAGAAGAAGTGACTTTATTGATCTCACACTGGAGAAAATATGGAGAAATATATCACCTTTCGGACAAATGTTTTGTTTTGAGAAGAAAAACAAGCTTTATTTCATGTTCCAGGGAAGTTACCGGACCTACTTACGTGGGCTCCAGAAAGCGAGCCGAACCAGGATCAGCTGAGACTGTCAGAGGTAAACCGGTGTCAACACACGTAACTTTTAGAAGGAAACCCATACAGATTAACATAAAAAAATGCACTATCCATTTAAAATGTTGTTTCCTTCTCAAAAAACAAACGTGGAGTTGTGTTTTGTTTCATTCACATGTTGGAGTAATCCTGGGTTATTAGTCTGTCTACATCTCCAAAACTCAAAATGCTCCATTCCACCTTGTGATGTCATGAGGTGGTAGTTTTAAAGTTAACATCCATTTTTAGTCTCAATTGAACTGCTTTACGCTTAACTGTAACTTCAAAGTTTTCAATTCCAGGGCAACATATCATCCAAATGACTCTAGTGAAGGTGTATGGAGTTTAAAAACACAGTGGAGCACTTCCTTTACTACCACTTGATGACATCACAAGGTGGAACACAGTGTTTTCTGTTTGAGAGAAGATCTCAGCCTAGATATGCAGCGTGTGAGTGAAACAAAACAACTCCAGGTTTATTTGGAATTGCCCATCTCCACTGAACAAAAGGCAAACTGAAATCTACGGCTTCATGACATCACAAGGTGGAACAGAGCGTTTTTAGCTTCGGGGATGCAGATAGAGTAACAATAAAGGATTATTCAAACATGTGTGAATGAAACAAAACACAACTCCAGGTGTGTTTTGATGATGCAACAACATTATAACTTGGTTTAAAGTTCACAAGAGTCAGTTTTGTGTAATATATAAACTATTTTCTTCTCATTGTGGAAATGCATGTTTCTGTACATACATTGAAATCTTAATAAGCATTAATAAATGAAAACTAATAAATACCAATTAGCCCAAATTAGTTTTAACAGACATTTCATTGATTTTGAGATTTTACTGATAATTTTTAAACCTCATTTAGGTCATACATACATTTCAGAACTTTTAACCCCGTACAAGTCTTAGACCTTCAGGCAGCTCCCTGTAGCTCTTCTCCCGCAGCTTTAGCTCCTCAGGCAGGTCCTTGAAGAGGTTCTCCTGCAGCCTTAGAACGTCAGGCAGGTCCTTGAAGCTGTTCCTCTTCAGCCTTAGACCGTCAGGCAGCTCCCTGAAGCTGTTCTCCCGCAGTCTTAGATCCTCAGGCAGGTCCGTGTAGCTGTTCTCCCGCAGTCTTAGATCCTCAGGCAGGTCCGTGTAGCTGTTCTCCCGCAGTCTTAGATCCTCAGGCAGGTCCGTGTAGCTGTTCTCCCGCAGTCTTAGATCCTCAGGCAGGTCCGTGTAGCTGTTCTCCCGCAGTCTTAGATCCTCAGGCAGGTCCGTGTAGCTGTTCTCCCGCAGTCTTAGATCCTCAGGCAGGTCCGTGTAGCTGTTCTCCCGCAGCCTTAGATCCTCCGGCAGGTCCGTGTAGCTGTTCTTCCGCAGTCTTAGATCCTCCGGCAGGTCCGTGTAGCTGTTCTCCCACAGTCTTAGATCCTCAGGCAGGTCCGTGTAGCTGTTCTCCCGCAGTCTTAGATCCTCCGGCAGGTCCGTGTAGCTGTTCTCCCGCAGCCTTAGATCCTCAGGCAGGTCCCTGTAGCTGTTCCAAAGTCCAGGCTCTGGATGAAGGTGATGGAGCCTTTTTAGTCTGCGCATCTTGGCTTTGGAATGACCTGCCTGAGGAAATAAGGCCTGCACCATCGGTATCATCTTTTAAAGGTCCCATGGCATGAAATTTTCACTTTCTGAGGTTTTTGAACGTTAATGTGAGCTCCCCCCCATGGTTAAAAGTTGCGAAATGTCTAAACTGAGCATTTGCGATCCTTTTCTGCGTTACAAAAAATCGGAGCTCAAACGGGCGAGTTTGAACAAGGCACCTTATTGACGTCAGATCGAAAAAAGAAATGCAAATGCAGTTCCACCCCCGTCTGTCTGTACTCAGCGTCTCTGTAAATCACGGCCAGAGAGTTTGGACTGCGAATGCGCTAGGCAATGCGAAATGCGTTTTTTTATTTGCCTGGAGGCACGTCCGAGTGTTTCTAGGCTCGGAAGTCCTTTATCTGAGCCTCTGGACCTTTGAACAGCAGTGGTTTAATTTTATTTTATGTGGAAATGTGTTTATTTTTCAATGGAACGCTTCAAATCTCTCCCCCCTGTGCAAAAACAAGGAAATGGATCAGCTGTGGGCTCTGAGCTCTGAGCGGAGGTTGGCGAGAGATATTTATGACTCTTTCTCATCTTATCTCTGTTTCTCATGCACTGAGTGTTGATTTTGAAGAAGGATTCATTTACAGTATTAGGGAACCATTAAGGAGCCATATAAAAGCATCAAGAAGTACCATGTCATGGGATCTTTAAATAACTTCTAAAAAACTCATTTTTACCAATTGGCCTTCCTTTAGCTGGTTTTAGCTTGATTGTATTCCTTATTTATTATAATTAATTGAATTTTTTGCTTCATTGTCTGATTTTGTGCTTTCTGGATACTATTTTTATTGTTCTTTGCTGCTTGTACAACACTTTGTAAACCTTGTTAGCAATTAATACGTGGACCTTAAACTAAAACGTCACCAACTCCTCGTTAAAAAGTAAATGTAGTACTGCCCCTTTCCACGTAGCCAGCCGTCGCCGCAGTCGTGTTCCCATGTCCCTGGCAGCGCCCCCTCCCTCTCGGGCTCCACTTGACGCCCTGCGATGTCTAATGATCTGAACACAGGAAGTCATCACGTTAGCTTTGTCCTAATTAGCGGCTAACCTCTTTGTGGAGCTGGCGGTGTGTGCGCGGCGGTCGGCCAATCACAGGAGGATTACAGGGTTCCCAGCTGTAGGGAGCGGCCCCGAGCACAGGCCCTTTGTCTGGGGGATTAACCGCTGAATAGGCGAAGGTGTGAAGTACACAGAAAGTACTGCGTCGGTACTTTGAACTGCAGTATACAAGTACAAGAGGATTAGCGAGAGGAGGGGGTAAATGGACTGTGAGTTGGGAATAGTCAAGTGGTGAGCTATAGTGTTAATATTCACGTAAAGGAGATTTAAAATGGAAATACATGCGCTTTTCTATCTGTTTAACCCTAGAACACTTTCGCTATAAAAAGTAACACCATCACTTTTGCCGGGTAATTTTTACCCGATATAATATACCCAACAAAAAGTACTTGTCATGAAAAATAGATCAAAATATGACAACAAGTGATAAATTCGAGTGGTTTTCTTTTGTTTTCAACTGTGGAATGTGTAACAAAACAAAAAACAAAACAAAACATAGTAAGACCCTAAAAACATGTTCCAAAATTCCTGAAAAATTAGGAATTTGAGAACAAAAAATTCCTGAAAAAGAAATGAATGAATAAATAAATAATAATAATGATAGTGGTCTTTGGTCCACTCATTCCTGGGACATGTGAGACCACTTTTTTCAGTGGGTAAAAATGACCCGTTGACTAAAATATTGTTTTCACCATAAGAATTCCCTTTGAAATCAGCACTTTGTGATATTTATTCATAACCACTGAACTAAATAAGGACAGATACACATCCCAGGACCACTCTTACTTACCTATTCCTTACATCCTCTTACATTAAGGTCGTTTTCACCAGGAAAGTCCGATTTTAAAAAGTCCAAATTAAAAAAAAAAAAAATTTGGTGCAGTTTGCTTTCACACTGTACTTTTTTTTCTAAGTGAACCAACATCTATAAACAAAAGCACGTGTGCTGAGGTCGCTCAGCCATTGGACAGAAATGAGCCGTGTCCAAACGCCGTGTCCAAACACATGAAGGAGGAGAATAATGGCGTTATGTGCTGTTTTCAATGTTGTCATAGCGATATGGTTTGCTCAGTTTTTACAGTTCGCACAAATGTTTGAGCAGCATCGTGAGGTTTACACTATTTTACAATTAATTTCCAAACGACAAAGACACAGGGCAAGACGGCTACGGAGGACAGCGCTCATGTGCGCATCAAGTTCTGACTCTTGCTCTTCACGCAAAACGTAAGTAAGTCTCGTAAGCTTAGTTTAGTTTCGTCAGCCTCGGTTTCCCATAATGCTCGACATACGACGGGAGCTCGTTAAGTACAAAAAGCCAACTTGTGTCGGATCGAGTCCGGTCTGCATTCTCACCTCAAACCAACCGCACCAGGATTCGAATGGAACCGTGCTGAGACCGAGCTTTTTAGGTGGTCTCGGTTCGCTTGTCTGCTCTGGATCGAGATTTTTGTTTTTTATTCACACCAGAACAAAAGGTCCGAATCAAAGGAGCAAATGAACTCTGGTTCATTTTAAACAAACCAAACAAGGAAGGTGTGAAAACGACCTAAATTCATTACATTCCTCTTTCACTATTGCCGGGTGAAAATCACATGAAAGCCTGTAGAAAAAAGTGGGTTTTGGGGTAGTGAAACACCTACACCTTCAAAGACGTCAAAAACAATGGTGAGCCCATGACAGTCAGAAAAATGCAACATATTGAAAATCATGTAAATACTTTTGCTCGGGTGAAAAATCACCCGACGATAGTGCTCTAGGGTTAAAGGTGCACTGTGTAACTTTTTGGTTATAGGGGTCCATCACCTGCTTGTTTATATGGATATGTCATTGCTCTGCTTGGAATATTCCACAATATGGCTTTAAACACCTCTACCTTACACTTATTCAATTACAGGTGGTTTTATAGCTCAAAAATACCAAGAAAAACAGGTATTCTGACTGTTATCTCCACAGATCTGACCTGTAACTTGGTCTGATTTGGTCTCCATGAAGATAGAAAGATTTAATGCCATACTGTGAAACATTCTTGGCAAAGCAATAACATCTCCATGGAGAAAAGGCCCTCCAAAGTTACACAATGCACTCTTAACTGTTGGCATAATTGTTGTGAGGCAAATATAACATTTTAAACACTCTTTGGTATTTCCTGCAGTAAAAGGGCCTATATTAATTAATTTTGATCTATATTATAAGTTTTAATATGTGTGTCTCTAGCAATTTAACTGTTATTATCATTTAAAGGTCCTGAAACTTCCCTGAAACTGACTCCTGTGGGCCAAAAATACAAATAAAGAAATAAAGCTTTTAAAATTGCAGGGAAAAAAAAAAGATTATAGCTCGACTGTATTTACAGAATGGACTTAGGGACATGTGTTTGGGTTTTGAAGAGAAAATAATCTGTCCATCTGTCTGGTCTCTGGACCCTGGACTAGACCCAGACTCAGTCCTCCCTCTGGACCCAAACAGGACTGCTCTTATTAAGCATGTGTACATAAGGGACTATTCTATGTGACAAAGTCCTGATTTAGTCCTGGGTTGGAGCTGTTTTAGTCACAGTTTTGCGGTGGTATAGTCCTAATATAGTCCTGGTTTAAATCTGGTTAAGGCCTGTGGTCTCAAAGTCCTGGGTGAGTTCTGATTTAGTCCTGGTTTAGCCCCTGTTCAGCCCTGGCAAAGTCTTGGTTTAGTCTGGCGATAGTTTTGTTTTGGACCTGGTTTAAAACTAGTGGAGTCTTGATTTTGTCCTGGTTTAGTCCTGGTGTTGACCTCTTTTAGATCTGGTTCAGTCCTGGTTTAGTCCTGGTTTAGTCCTGACTCAGTCCTGGTTTAGTTCTGGTTCAGTCCTGGTTTAGTCTTTGTTTAACCAGGGTTTAGTCCTGGTTTAGTCTTGGTTCAGCCCTGGTATTGACCTCTTTTGGTCCTGGTTTAGTCCTGGTTCAGTCCTGGTTTAGTCTTTGTCTAACCAGGGTTTAGTCCTGGTTTAGTCTTGGTTCAGCCCTGGTGTTGACCTCTTTTAATCCTGGTTTAGTCCTGGTTTAGTCCTGGTTTAGTCCTGGTTCAGTCCTGGTTTAGTCTTTGTTTAACCAGGGTTTAGTCCTGGTTTAGTCCTGGTTTAGTCTTGGTTCAGCCCTGGTGTTGACCTCTTTTAATCCTGGTTTAGTCCTGGTTCAGTCCTGGTTTAGTCTTGGTTCAGTCCTGGTTTAGTGCTGGTTCAGTCCTGGTTTAGTCCTGGTTCAGTCCTGGTTTAGTCTTTGTTTAACAGTCTTTGTTTAACCAGGGTTTAGTCCTGGTTTAGTCCTGATTTAGTCTTGGTTTAGTCCTGGTTTAGTCTTGGTTCAGCCCTGGTGTTGACCTCTTTTAATCCTGGTTTAGTCCTGGTTCAGTCCTGGTTCAGTCCTGGTTCAGTCCTGGTTTAGTCCTGGTTTAGTCCTGACTCAGTCCTGGTTCAGTCCTGGTTTAGCAGAGCTTTCACCTGCATGTTTCTCACACATTATTTGTTTAAAAGTTGTATTTCATGGTTCTTGTTTTGTTGTAGACATGGGCCTAAGTGGAGTCCGGCTGTTCTCTGATTGGTCACAATTATTATAATTATTCACAGTGACTTTATAATGAAAATAATCCTCTCGCAGCTCCTCATAATCACAGACTGGACAAACAAGACGGCAGCACATTTAAAGGGGCACTGTGGAACGGAGAGTTATTGAGGTGAATGTTCCACCTTCTCTAGAACTGAACCAGGACCAAAGAACCTTCTCTAGAACTGAACCAAGACCAGGAAACCTTCTGAAGAACTAAACCAGGACCAAGGAACCTTCTCCAGAACTAAACCAAGACCAAAGAACCGTCTCCAGAACTGAATCAGGACCAAGAAACTTTCTCCAGAACTAAACTAATATCAAAGAACTTTCTCTAGAACTAAACAAGGACCAAAGAACCTCCTTTAGAACTGAACCAGGACCAAAGAACCTTCTCCAGAACTAAATCAGAACCAAGAAACCTTCTCCAGAACTAAACTAATATCAAAGAACCTCCTCTAGAACTGAACCAGGTCCAAATAACCTTTTTTAGAACTGAATCAGGACCAAGAAACCTTCTCCAGAACTAAACTAATATCAAAGAACCTCCTCTAGAACTAAACCAAGACCAAAGAACCTTCTCTAGAACTGAACCAGGACCAAGAAATCTTCTCCAGAACTAAACCAAGACCAAATAACCTTGTTTAGAATTGAACCAAGACCATGGAACCTTCTCTAGAAATGAACTAGGATCAAAGAATCTTCTCAAGAACTAAATCAGGACGAAAGAGCCTTCTTTAAAACTGAACCAGGACCACAGAACTTTCTCCATACATGTGACCCGAGAGTGGAGTATTTGAGATGCGTTCATATTATTCACTGTAAACACTTACTTACAAAATAAAATAAAATTAAATTGTTGGTACCATCTGAAACCTATTTCACACCACAAATTTAAATAATATGTTTTCAAAGTTGTTTTGTTAATTTATTTGTGGACAAGATAACAAAAAAAAAATAAAAAAAAAATCTCCACAGCTCAGCAGGACCACAGTCTGTGATTTAAGTGTGAGTGTGAGCATATGTGCAGAACAGAACAATGGAACTGTCTCCTCCAGAGCTGAGCAAGAACTAAACCAGGACTAAATCAGGACTAAACCGGGACTGAGACAGGACTTAACCAGATCTGAACCAAGTCTTAATCAGGACTGAACCAGGACTGGACCAGGACTGAACCAGGATTGAACCAGGACTACAGCCTGTGATATAAGTGTGAATGTGAGCGTATGCAACTGTCTCCTCCAGAGCTGAGCAAGAACTAAACCAGGACTAAACCAGGACTACACCAAGACTGAACCAGAACTAAACCAGGACTACACCAGGGCTGAACCAGGACTGAACTAGATCTGAACCAGGACTAAACCAAGAAATAAGCCAAGGCTAAACCAGGGATGAACCAATACTACACTAGGACTGAATCAGGATTAAACCAGGAGTAAACTGGAACTAAACCAGGACTGAACCAGGACTGAGACAGGACTTAACCAGATCTGAACCAAGTCTAAACCAGGACTGAACCAGGACTAAACCAGGACTAAACCAGGACTACACTCTGTGATATAAGTGTGAATGTGAGCGTATGGAACTGTCTCCTCCAGATCTGAGCAAGAACTAAACCAGGACTAAACAAGGACTTAACTAGGACTAAACCACGACTAAACCAGGACTTAAGTAGGACTAAACCAGGACGAAACCAGGATGAAACCAGGACTAAACTAGGACTAAACCAGGACTGTACTAGGACTAAACCAAGTCTGAACCAGGACTACAGTCTGTGATCTAAGTGTGAGAGTGAGTGTATGGAACTGTCTCTTCCAGGTCTAAGCAAGAACTAAACCAGGACTAAACCAGCACTAAACTAGAACTAAACCAGGACTGAACCAGGACTGAACCACGAGTAGAGTCTGTGATATAAGTGTGCGTGTGAGTGTATGGAACTGTCTCCTCAAGATCTGAGCAAGAACTAAACCAGTACTAAACCAGGACTTAACTAGGACTAAACCAGAACTAAAGCAGGACTAAACCAGGACTAAACCAGGACTAAACCAGGACTATACTAGGACTAAACCAAGTCTGAACCAGGACTACAGTTTGTGATCTAAGTGTGAGAGTGAGTGTATGGAACTGTCTCTTCCAGGTCTGAGCAAGAACTAAACCAGGACAAAACCAGCACTAAACTAGAACTAAACCAGGACTGAACCAGGACTGAACCAGGACTGAACCAGGACTGAACCACAAGTAGAGTCTGTGATATAAGTGTGCGTGTGAGTGTATGGAACTGTCTTCTCAAGATCTGAGCAAGAACTAAACCAGTACTAAACCAGGACTTAACTAGGACTAAACCAGGACTAAACCAGGACTAAACCAGGACTAAACCAGGACTATACTAGGACTAAACCAAGTCTGAACCAGGACTACAGTCTGCGATCTAAGTGTGAGTGTGAGTGTATGGAACTGTCTCTTCCAGGTCTGAGCAAGAACTAAACCAGGACTAAACCAGGACTTAACTAGGACTAAACCAGGACTAAACCAGGACTAAACCAAGACTAAACTAGGACTTAACCAGATCTGAACCAAGTCTAAGCCAAGACTGAACTAGGATTAAACCAGGACTGGACCGGGGCCTCTTTTCTCGAGACCTGTGTAAAACACCTGAAGGAAAAGCACATATCCAGAAAAGAAAGTTCCAGAGTGGAGCTTTAAACCCAGATCTGGTTTAGAGGAGACGGTTTTTCTCGGCGTTGTTTGTGGCGAGCAGACTCGGCAGCAGAAGGCCCCTCTGCATACATGAATAAATTAGAGTAGCGTGTTTTTTAAAGAACAGTCTGTGGAACAATTAGAACTCATTAAGCGCGGACACGCCGCCAAACGCTCGCGCCGCCGCCAAGACGACCACAGGCGGCCATGTTGGATCTGAGCGGGACCTTTACGCTCAAACAAGAAACAGAATTACAGTGGTTTAAAGCGACAGTAGCAGTAATGAAGTAATGAAGTAATGAAGTAGTAGTGATCGCAGTAGTAGTACGTAGTAGTAGTAGTAGTAATAGCAGTAGTAGTAGTAGTAGCAATTAATACAGGGTGACCGGATTTTCAAAATTTGTGGTGATTGGTAATAATAAAATTGTGCTGGTTCAGCCCCGGTTTAGTCTTAGTTCAGTCCTGGTTTAGTCTTGGTTCAGTCCTGGTTTAGTCTTGGTTCAGTCTTGGTTTAGTCTTGGTTCAGTCCTGGTTTAGCCCTGGTTCAGCCCTGGTTTAGTCTTGGTTAAGTCTTGGTTTAGTCTTGGTTCAGTCCTGGTTTAGTCCTGGTTCAGTGCAATTTTAGTCTTGGTTCAGCCCTGGTGTTGACCTCTTGTAGTCCTGGTTTAGTCCTGGTTCAGCCCTGGTTTAGTCTTGGTTCAGTCCCAGTTTAGTCTTGGTTCAGTCTTGGTTTAGTCTTGGTTCAGTCCTAGTTTAGTCTTGGTTCAGTCCTGGTTTAGTCCTGGTTCAGTCCTGGTTTAGTCTTGGTTCAGTCTTGGTTTAGTCTTAGTTCAGTCCTGGTTTAGTCTTGGTTCAGCCCTGGTGTTGACCTCTTGTAGTCCTGGTTTAGTCCTGGTTCAGCCCTGGTTTAGTCTTGGGTTAGTCCTGGTTTAGTCTTGGTTCAGTCTTGGTTTAGTCTTGGTTCAGTCCCGGTTTAGTCTTGGTTCAGTCCCGGTTTAGTCTTGGTTCAGCCCTGGTGCTGACCTCTTGTAGTCCCGGTTAAGTCTTGGTTCAGTCCCGGGTTAGTCTTGGTTCAGCCCCGATTTAGTCTTGGTTCAATCCTGGTTTAGTCTTGGTTCAGTCCTGGTGTTAAAGTCTTTTAATTCTGGTTTAGTCCTGGTTCAATCCTGGTTTAATCCTGGTTTAGTCCTGGTTTAGTCCTGGTTTACTGCAGTTAGAGTTTATATACAGAACCCCCCAGGGCGATGTCACTGCAGCTACAATAACATGAAGAAGTCTTTTACGTGGACCTTTGAGTTTGTGTCGTAAACGTACCCGGGGGTCACCGCTCCCCCTAGTGGTGACCCCCTGGTACTTCTACAACAAATCTCTAATTGACGAAGTGTGAGATAACTCCGCCCTCTCTGTTGTAGTGATTGCAGTACTTTGTGTGTACTTTGTGTGTACTTTGTGTGTACTTTGTGTGTACTTTGTGTGTACTTTGTGTGTACTTGAGCAGTTGCCCTGAGGCGAGTGGGGTGAGAGCCACACTTCCTCCTCTTTGTGTTTTTTTTTTTTTTTTGTGGGGGGGTAATGTATTTTAGAAAGAGAGAGAGAGAGAGAGAAGGAGAGAGAGAGAAGGAGAGAGAAAGAGAGAGAGAAGGAAAGAGAGAGGGAAAGAGATTGACAGATAGGGAGAGAGACAGACAGAGGGAGAGAAAGAGAAAAGAGAGAGAGAGAGGGAGAGAGGGAGAAATTGGGAAAGAGAGAGAGAAGGAGAGACAGAGAGGCGGGTGATATAGAGGGAGAGAGGAAGAGACAGAAAAGGAGAGAGAAAGAAAGAAAGAGAAAGAGAGAGAGTGACAAAGAGAGAAAGAGGGAGAAAGAAAAAGAGAGACAGAGAGAGAGGGGGAAAGAGAGTTAGACGGAGAGAGAGGTGGGTGATATAGAGGGAGAGAGAGAAGAAGAGACAGAAAAGGAGAGCGAAAGAAAGAAAGACAGTGACAACGAGGGAAAGAGACGGAGAAAGAGAATGAGAAAAAAGAGAGACAGACAAAGGGAAAGAGAAAGAAAGAGAGAGAGCGATAGAGAGAGGGAGAAAGAGAAAAGGAGAGAGAGTGACAGGTTTATCCACATCATCTTTAGGAGGATGGGAGGGCATCTGATACACACGGGAAATGACTTCAATAATAAAAGCAAAACATTAGTCCTGAAATATACACGACATGGACATGACTTTAATAATAATAATAATAATAAAAATCTCCCAGTACATTCTTAAGTTGTAGCACTTGTGTAGTAGTAGTAATTGTAGTAGTAATTGTAGTAGTAGAGAGTACACAGAGGTGGTAGTACTGCGGTCATTTGAGCAGTATTGGGTTTCACAGCTGTCAGCTCTGGGCTCAGATCTGACACCGAGAGGAAGAACGCAGTACAAACAAACTTCACTCAACAAGGATTAGTACTTCACACTACTACACAGAGTACACGCTGAGTACTACACATTACTGCAGACAGGTACACAGCAGAATAACATTAGAGGCTATTAGCAACAAAACAACAGGAGTGGAAATAATAAAGTAAAAGTAGTAAAGTACTATACAGTGGATACTTTTTTCGACTACTACATCAACTAATACTATTACTAGTACTACTTCTATTACTACCACTACTACTAATGCTGCTGCTGCTACTACTACTACTGTATTACTATTACTACTAACACTACTACTGGTGCTGCTACTACTACTAGTACTACTTCTATTACTACTACTGCTACTACTACTACTACTACTATTACTAGTACTACTACTACTATTACTAGTACTACTAGTAATACTACTACTACTACTACTAGTAGTAATACTACTACTACCACTACTACTATTACTAGTACTACTACTATTACTAGTACTACTAGTAATACTACTACTACTACTACTATTACTACGACTACTGGTACTACTACTACTAGTATTACTACTACTAGTAATACTACTACTACTACTACTACTATTTTTTTTACTTTTAATTCACTACATTTAAGAGCAGGTTTATATCAAAATCTGTGTGAAATACTTTTGGAACTGCATATTACTACTACTACTACTAGTACTACAGTCCTCTGATGTACGTATACTACTATGAAATATTATTTCATACTTCTAATCATACGTGTACTGCCTGTACTGCCTGTACTGCCTTCATTGTGTATTTGGAATACTAATAAAAATTTAAAAAATCGTAAAGTGTGCCTGGACGTCTCTTGTGTTTCAGGTGAAAAATGACAATTTAAGTGAATATTTCTTTGATAAATATATTTTTGTCATTTAGAAGTGTCGTATGTCGTATAATCTAATCCTAAAGTTTGTCCGAACGTGGTCAAACGTGTCTTTTGTGTTTCAGTGTTTCAGTACAGCAATAAAACACACTCTCTGAAGCCTCTTTATCTGACCATAAACGCTACATTTAGTTCAGTACAATCGGCAATTCCAGGTCTGAAATCATCCAAATGATTCTAGTGAAGGGACGTGGAGTTTAAAAACACAGTGGAGCACTTCCTGTATCACCACATGACATCACAAGGTGGAACAGAGTATGTTTGTGATGAGGAAACTAAACTATTCCCCAGATCAGAAAATGGTGTAATCCTGTTTTTTTAAGCAGCAGCGACGGGCCTCGCTCGGTCCCGGCTCTTTAAAATACTTGGGCAGGTGGAGCGTCTCATTTTTGGACACATTCCTCGTAAAAATGTTTCAGGAAGTGGCTTTAATGACAGAGGAGACGACAGACGGCAGCAGAACTCAGACAGTTTACGGAGGTAGTGATTAGTGTCAATATACAGTAGTGTTTATGAAAATGTGAAATGTCTGTTCAATTGTGTAACTTTTCGGTTGGGGCTCCGTCACCTGCTCGTTTCTATAGATACGTCGTCGCTCTGCCTGGAATGTTCCGCAGTGTGACATTAAACAGCTTTACTTTACATTTATTCACTTACAGGTGGTTTTACAGCTCAAAAACGCCTAGAAAAAGCAGGGAATTGACTGTGAACGGGGTCGCATCTCCACAGATCTGACCCATAACTTGGTCTGGTTTGGTCTCCATGGAGATAGAAAGGTTTAAAGCCATACTGTGAAACATTCCAGACAAAGCAGTAGTATCTCCATGGAGAAAAGTTACACAATGCAATAACTACCAAATAACTTATTATTATTATTAGGCCCGAGCCCTAAAGCGTAGGGCCTAATCATAAGCGTATTGTTATTGTTCTGGTTTTTCTTATTATTATTTATTCTTATTCTTATTATTTTCCTCCCCCCCTTTTTTCAGGTTTTGGGTACTTCCCACCGACGAAAACTCACGAAATTTTGCACAAAATTCAAGAACGCCAAAACATGAATTTACAGCGCCCCCTGGAAAATCAAAATACATTGCGCCTATGGCTATACCCGTGTTGCCATGGCAACAGGCCAAACATCTGTCTTCGCCAGTGGGACGCGCGGCAAAAACTTTGTCGTAGCCAAACCAAATTTGGTACACAGATGCATCATGGGAATAGGAACAAAAAAGTATATTACACCATTGCTAGGCGACCAACAGGAAGTCAGCCATATTGGACCGAGCACGTGACCCGGCGCCGAAGGCAAATTTTCCTGTCCTCGTATTTTCACGAACTCCTCCTAGGGTTTTTGACCCAGACTCACCAGAATTGTGCTGTATCATCTAGACAAGTGGGACATTAAATCGGCGATCACCGCCGCTTGCGGCTATATTTATTATTATTATTTTATTGGAGCCAAGCACCGAAGGTGCGAGGCACCATAGTGTTTCTACTGATTCTTATACATTATTCTTCTACCCATGGGAGTCTATGGCAAACCCCTAGAACCGCCTGGTAAAAAGTTGTGAAATTTTGCATGCACATTCCAGCCAGTCTCCTCATTACCCACAGCAATTTATAGGCCCCCACCCCCAACTGTCTAGTGCCACCAGCAGGTCAAAGTTGCAGGAATTTTCAGGAATTTTCTGCGTATCTGTCTTTGATGTGTCTTTGATCTAGCCGAAGTGAGCTCATATCTCGGGAACCCTTCATAGGAAGCCTGGGAGCCTGGCTAACAGACCCTGTTAGACCCTGTTAAACCCTGTCAGACTCTGTTAGACCCTGTCAGACTCTGTTAGACCCTGTTAAACCCTGTCAGAATCTGTTAGACCCTGTTAAACCCTGTTAGACCCTGTCAGACTCTGTTAGACCCTGTTAAACCCTGTCAGACTCTATTAGACCCTGTTAAACCCTGTTAGACCCTGTCAGACTCTGTTAGACCCTGTCAGACTCTGTTAGACCCTGTCAGACTCTGTTAGATCCTGTTAAACCCTGTCAGATTCTATTAGACACTGTTAAACCCTGTTAGACCCTGTCAGACCCTGTTAGACCCTGTTAAACCCTGTCAAGACTCTGTTAGACCCTGTCAGACTCTGTTAGACCCTGTTAGACCCTGTCAGACCCTGTTAGACCCTGTTAGATCCTGTTAAACCCTGTCAGATTCTATTAGACACTGTTAAACCCTGTTAGACCCTGTCAGACCCTGTTAGACCCTGTTAAACCCTGTCAAGACTCTGTTAGACCCTGTCAGACTCTGTTAGACCCTGTCAGACTCTGTTAGACCCTGTCAGACTCTGTTAGATCCTGTTAAACCCTGTCAGATTCTATTAGACACTGTTAAACCCTGTTAGACCCTGTCAGACCCTGTTAGACCCTGTTAAACCCTGTCAAGACTCTGTTAGACCCTGTCAGACTCTGTTAGACCCTGTTAGACCCTGTCAGACCCTGTTAGACCCTGTATAACTTTTCTGCTTATAACGTAGCGTTTGATTGGCTCATTGGTCATGACAAAACGATAATACATGCTGAGGCCTACATGCACCTTCGGTGCTTGGCCCCACATTGCTGCTTGCAACTATATTTTTTATTATTATTGTTGCTATGCTTAGTTTAAATGGAATTGTATTATATGTATTATTATTATATTTTTTTTTATTAGGGGGCCAAGCACCGAAGTTGCTATGCCAAGTTTAAATGTAAAAACAGTGATGGATGACGTACTCTATTTTGTTACTTAAAGTTGCACTGCGTAACTTTCTTAGTAGAGGGTCCACCACAGTAACGGTCAAGTTTATGGAATTAAAAATCTTACATAGAGTTCCTTTAAAGGTCCCATGGCATGAAATTTTCACTTTCTGAGGTTTTTGAACGTTAATGTGAGCTCCCCTACCCTGTTTAGCCCCCCCCCCATGGCTAAAAGTTGCGAAATGTCTAAACTGAGCATTTGCGGTCCTTTTCTGCGTTACACAAAACCAGTGTTGAAACGGGCGAGTTCGGACAAGGCACCTTATTGACGTCAGATCGGCAAATGCAGCTCCAGCCCCTCCCTCTGTCTCCGCTCAGCGTCCCTGTATATCCCGCCCATAGAGTTTGGACTGTGAATGCGCTACGCAATGCGAAATGCGTTTTTATTTGCCTGGAGGCACGTCCGAGTGTTTCTAGGCTCGGAAGTCCTTTATCTGAGCCTCTGGACCTTTGAACAGCAGTGGTTTAATTTTATTTTATGTGGAAATGTGTTTATTTTTCAATGGAACGCTTGAAATCTCTCCCCCCGTGCAAAAACAAGGAAATGGATCAGCTGAGAGCTAGAGCCAAGAGCGGAGACTTTGGCCACGCCCCCACCCTCTATTATTGGCCAGCTTTTTTCTCCTCATTTGCATTCAAGCAACAACTCCCATTATGACCTGTTCTGAGGTAGAAAAATTACTCTTTCTCATCTTATCTCTGTTTCTCATGCAGTGTGTTGATTTTGAAGAAGGATTCATTTACAGTATTAGGGAACCATTAAGGAGCCATATAAAAGCATCAAGAAGTACCATGTCATGGGATCTTTAAGTCTGTAGTATTGAGAATATCTTTATAAAACAGTTTTAACTCTCGTATTTTGTGTTTTCTTAAAAAAAAAAAAAAAAAAAAAACTTCCTGAAACATCAACTGTTTAATCTAATGTCGAGCGGATCACAGAGAGTCTTTGGAGCGTGAAGGAGGCACACCTGGGGTAACCGTGGCGACGCACACACACACACGCCTGAACACCTGCGGTCGTCGTGGTGATGCCAAAGCAGGGGGCGTGGCTAGAGGGCCCTCAGGTGAGAACTGTCAGGAAGCAATGAGGCGAGAGCAGGTATTTATGAGGCCTGGTTTAGTTCTGGTTGAGTTCCGGTTTAGGTTTAGATCTGGGTTCAGTGACGTGCAGTCAGGGGAGGCAGATTTTATTAGATTTTTTATTTATAGTTATTTTTATTTATTCTTTATTTAATAGGGACAGTGCATGTTAATGAACATCTACAACACTGCAGTGTAAATACGACAGATTATTGCAAAAATTTTCATTTCCATCTGTCGTCCCTGGGCAGGTGACGCCACAGCAAAAACAACAAAAACAACGACAACTGACAATAACAGCAAGAAGAAGAAGACATCCTTTATTCATCCCCGTAGGGAAATTATTTCTCTGCATTTGACCCATCCTTCAGGAGCAGTGGGCAGCTCAGGGCCCGGAGACCCATCTCCATGATCTTATTGCTCGGTTTGGTCAGGACCTCAGCTGGAGGATTTTACCTGGTGCATGTTTTGGGTTGATGGGGGAAACCGGAGTGCCCAGAGGAAACCCACCCAGACACGGGGAGAACATGCAAACTCCACACAGAACACACACAGAACGGCCCGGGCGACCCGGGGATCGAACCCAGAACCTTCTTGCTGTGAAGCGTGAGTGCTAGCCACTCAGCCACATTAAAACATTAAACATTAAAAGTGTCCACAAGTCTGGTTTTCCTTTAGCCGCTGTTTCAAGTGTGATTTAAAGTGTCCAGTGTTGGAGTCTTTCTTATTGATGATGGGAGAATGTTCCAGAACTTAGAGCCTCTGACTGAGAGACACTTTGACCGAATGTAGAGCATCTGTGTGGACCTCACAGTTCCCCCAGGCCGTGGCCCTAGTTCCTATTGACAGTCTTTGTTTTAATAAAATCCTGTAATGGAGGAGGAGCAAAACTTTATACATAAAACATCCATATTTGAAATGAACAAAATTATTAAAATTAAATAAGTTGTACTTGTCTAAAACAGTGCAGTGGTGGACTGAGGATGGTTTCTTGTCCAATATTTTTAAAGCTTTAAAAAAAAAGTGATTCAGCTGGTTTGAGTGTTGTGCCCGTGTGGTTGGGCAGATCTCTATATGAGACAGAGTTGTGGAGTGTAAAAACATTTGTGACACATATAGAGTTATAAAGGATCTTGCTTGTCTAAAATTGAAAGTTAAAATGAACAGTTTTTGTGAGGAGCTTAATGTGTTTCTTAAATGTCGATGTCGGGTCCAGCGTCAGTTCAGGTTTTAGGTCGTTTTCACACCTGCCTTGTTTGGTTCGTTTAAAATGAACCAGAGTTTGTTTGCTCCTTTGATTCGGACCTTTTGGGCTGGTATGAATAAAAAAACAAAAATCTCGATCCAGAGCAAACAAGCGGACCGAGACCACCTAAAAAGGTCGGTCTCGGTCCGGTTCCATTCGAACTCTGGTGCGGTTTGTTTGAGGTGAGAATACAGACCGGACTCGATCCGACACAAGTTGTTTTTTTGTACTTAACGAGCTCCCGTCGTATGTCGAGCATTATGGGAAACCGAGGCTGACGAAACGAAACAAAACTAAACAAAACTAAACTTACGAGGCTTACTTACGTTTTGCGTGAAGAGCAAGAGTCAGAACTTGATGCGTGCACATGAGCGCTGTCCTCCGTAGCCGTCTTGCCCTGTGTCTTCGTCGTTTGGAAATTGATTGTAAAATAGTGTAAACCTCACGATGCTGCTCAAACATTTGTGCGAACTGTAAAAACTGAGCAAACCATATCGCTAAGGCTAGATTGAAAACAGCACGTAACGCCATTATTCTCCTCCTTCCGGGTTTGGACATGGCGTTTGGACACGGCTCATTTTTGTCCAATGGCTGAGCGACCTCAGCACACATGGTTTTGTTTATAGATGTTGGTTAGCTGGGGGAAAAACTGCAGTGTGAAAGCGAACCGCACCAAAATAGAAAAAAATAAAAAAACATTTGGTCCGGACCAAAGCAAGTGAACTATCGGACTTTCCTGATGTGAAAACGACCTTAAACTCTTTGACGAGGCTGAGTTCCTCCATGTCCAGAAAGACACTGGACCGCTGTAGCTCAGTCGTTTTTTTACTGAACATCATGCAAACAGTTTTCTTTATATTGATATACAGATGAGGCCGTACCTCACCTGTCATCACAGAGGAAAAAAAAGTAAAATGAAAAAAATAAATAGTTATATTTATCCAATGATTTGTACTATAAAGTTATTTTATATTTAACTTCGCCATTTTAATTATTTTTTAAATTCAAAATGGCTGAATTTTCACTTTTACTGTTCAAATCGTGGTGTTTGGGCGTGTTGGTGCCTCACATGGACTGACTGTGCTGTAGCTCAGCAGTGACAGATTCTGCGCTAAAGCGGCGGTGAAAAGGTGCCGGGTTAAAGCGGCGGTGAAAAGGCGTCGGGTTAAAGCGGCGGTGAAAAGGCGCCAGGTTAAAGCGGCGGTGAAAAGGCGTCGGGTTAAAGCGGCGGTGAAAAGGCGCCAGGTTAAAGCGGCGGTGAAAAGGCGCCGGGTTAAAGCGGCGGTGAAAAGGCGTCGGGTTAAAGCGGCGGTGAAAAGGCGTCGGGTTAAAGCGGCGGTGAAAAGGTGCCGGGTTAAAGCGGCGGTGAAAAGGCGTCGGGTTAAAGCGGCGGTCACATGGACTGACTGTGCTGTAGCTCAGCAGTGACAGATTCTGCGCTAAAGCGGCGGTGAAAAGGCGCCAGGTTAAAGTGGCGGTGAAAAGATGCCGGGTTAAAGCGGCGGTGAAAAGGAGCCGGGTGAGTCCTGTTCACTTGTAAACTTCCCCTTACGGCGGACCGCATCTGCCGTACACTTCTGCTAACGGTTAACAGGCTAATACAGCTAATATGCGCGCAGTGATACGAAGCGAGAGACAATACGTGATCGCAATCTATGCTGCTGGATGTTTCGTGGACAACTGTTTGGGATGCAAATATATCACCTTTCGGACAAATGTTTTGTTTTGAGAAGAAAAACAAGCTTTATTTCATGTTCCGGGGAAGTTACCGAACCTACTTACGTGGGCTCCAGAAAGCGAGCCAAACTGGGATCAGCTGAGACTGTCAGAGGTAAGCCGGTGTCAACACACGTAACTTTTAGAAGGAAACCCATACAGATTAACATAAAAAAACGCACTATCCCTTTGTTAAATGGTCACATTTTTATACAGCGCTTTTTCACCTTTAAGGCACTTAAAGCACTTTACAACAAGGAACCACACACACATTCACACACCAGGTTGAGGTTGGTTAAGTGTCTTGCCCAAGAACACAAGGGCAGCATTCATCTGTGGGAGCTGGAATCGTCCCGCCAACCTGTGGGTCAGTGGATCTGACCGCTCAACCAACAATGTTTTTTATGTCAAGAGCGGGATTTGAATCGCCAACCTTTGGATAAGTGGACAAACGCTCTACCAACTGAGCTACTGCTGTTCTGATATTTCCTTTAATATATCATAGGTTACAGGTTAGATCTGTGGAGAGGTGGAAACATTCAAAAGGTTATTTGATTGTATTTTCTTTTAGCAACAAGCCATAAAACCACTTGTAATTGAATAAATGTTAGGTAGAGCTGGTTTAGACCTGGTTTAGACCTGGTTTAAACCTGGTTGAGATCTGTTCTACTCCTGGTTTAATCCTGCTCTACCCCTGGCTTAGTCTAGTCTTTCTCTAGTCCTGGTTTAGCCCTGGATCAGTTCCGGTCTAGTTTTGGTCTCGTCCTGGATCAGCCCTGGTTCAGTCCTGGTTCAGTCCTGGTTTATTCCTGGTTTAGTTCTGGTTCGGTTCCAGTCTAGTCCTGGTCTAGCCCTGGTTCAGTTCCAGTATAGTTGTGATTTATCCCTGGTTCAGTCCTGGTCTGGTCCTGGAAACATTCAAAAGGTTATTTCATTGTATTTTCTTTTAGCAACTGAATAAAACGCAAGATAATCTTAATGTTATACTGCGGAACATTTCAGGGACACCAGGGATCACCCATAACCCATTTCTTCTTGAGACAGATGCATTGTGGGAGTTGTAGTCAGACCCTCCCTCTCCACATGTCTGTCTGAAACATAAATTGTTGGTCCGGGGTGAGATTCCAGCGTGTGAGCTGTCAGACTGTTGTTGTTATTGGCCCCGGGCACTTCCTGTACCTGTCCTCGCTCAGGTGTGACAGGCCCCGCCCCCTCTGCACACCGCTCATTACCTGCACACACCTGGCCATTAGCCGTCCATTATCCCCGATTAGGACGCGCTTAAGCCCACAGTGTAAACAAGCCGGAGTAAAGCCAGAGCCGAGGAGGCAGGAGAGAAGAAAATGACACAATTTCAACGTCTTAAGTCACTTATTCTGTTCCTATTTGATGCAAAAATGACTCTTCTGAGCTTTAAGTCATTTTTAAAAGTTGGTTCCTCCTCAAAAACACACCTGGAGTTGTGTTTTGTTTCATTCACATGTTTGAGTAACTCTTTATTTTTACCCTAGATCCCCTAAGCTCAAAACGCTCTACTATATTATATGCAGTACTACTATATTATGTGCAGTACTACTATATTATATGCAGTACTACTATATTATATGCAATACCACTATATTATGTGCAGTACTACTATATTATGTGCAGTACTACTATATTATATGCAATACCACTATATTATGTGCAGTACTACATTATGTGCAATACTACTATATTATATGCAGTACTACTATATTATGTGCAGTACTACTATATTATGTGCAGTACTACTATATTATATGCAGTACTACTATATTATGTGCAGTACTACTATATTATATGCAGTACTACTATATTATATGCAGTACTACTATATTATGCGCAGTACTACTATATTATATGCAGTACTACTATATTATATGCAGTACTACTATATTATGTGCAATACTACAATATTATATGCAGTACCACTACATTATGTGCAATACTACTATATTATATGCAGTACTACTAGATTATGTGCAGTACTACTATATTATGTGCAGTACTACTATATTATATGCAGTACTACTAGATTATGTGCATTACTACTATATTATGTGCAATACTACTATATTATGTGCAGTACTACTATATTATGTGCAATACTACTATATTATATGCAGTACTACTATATTATATGCAGTACTACTATATTATGTGCAGTACTACTATATTATGTGCAATACTACTATATTATGTGCAGTACTACTATATTATATGCAGTACTACTATATTATATGCAGTACTACTATATTATGTGCTATACTACTATATTATGTACAATATTACTATATTATATACAGTACTACTATATTATGTGCAATACTACTATATTATGTGCAATAATACTATATTATGTGCAATACTACTATATTATGTGCAGTACTACTATATTATGTGCAATACTACTATATTATGTGCAATAATACTATATTATGTGCAATACTACTATATTATGTGCAATAATACTATATTATGTGCAATACTACTATATTATATACTACTATATTATGTGCAGTACTACTATATTATATGCAATACCACTATATTATGTGCAGTACTACATTATGTGCAATACTACTATATTATGTGCAATACTACTATATTATATGCAATACTACTATATTATGTGCAGTACTACTATATTATGTGCAATACTACTATATTATGTGCAATACTACTATATTATATGCAATACTACTATATTATATGCAGTACTACTATATTATATGCAGTACTACTATATTATGTGCAATACTACTATATTATGTGCAATACTACTATATTATATGCAATACTACTATATTATGTGCAGTACTACTATATTATGTGCAATACTACTATATTATGTGCAGTACTACTATATTATGTGCAATACTACTATATTATATGCAGTACTACTATATTATGTGCAATACTACTATATTATGTGCTATACTACTATATTATGTACAATATTACTATATTATATACACTACTACTACTATATTATGTGCAGTACTACTATATTATGTGTAATACTACTATATTATATGCAGTACTACTATATTATATGCAGTACTACTATATTATATGCAGTACTACTACATTATGTGCAATACTACTATATTATGTGCAATACTACTATATTATGTGCAGTACTACTATATTATGTGTAATACTACTATATTATATGCAGTACTACTATATTATATGCAGTACTACTACATTATGTGCAATACTACTATATTATGTGCAATAATACTATATTATGTGCAATACTACTATATTATATACTACTATATTATGTGCAATACTATTATATTATGTGCAATACTACTATATTATGTACAATAATACTATATTATGTGCAATACTACTATATTATGTGCAGTACTACTATATTATGTCCAATAATACTATATTATGTGCAATACTACTATATTATGTGCAATACTACTATATTATGTGCAGTACTACTATATTATGTGCAATACTACTATATTATGTCCAATAATACTATATTATGTGCAATACTACTATATTATGTGCAATACTACTATATTATGTGCAGTACTACTATATTATATGCAGTACTACTATATTATATGCAGTACTACTATATTATGTGCAATACTACTATATTATATGCAATACTACTATATTATGTGCAGTACTACTATATTATATGCAGTACTACTATATTATGTGCAATACTACTATATTATGTGCAATAATACTATATTATGTGCAATACTACTATATTATGTGCAATACTACTATATTATGGGCAGTACTACTATATTATGTGCTATACTACTATATTATGTACAATATTACTATATTATATACACTACTACTACTATATTATGTGCAGTACTACTATATTATGTGTAATACTACTATATTATATGCAGTACTACTATATTATATGCAGTACTACTATATTATGTGCAATACTACTATATTATGTGCAATAATACTATATTATGTGCAATACTACTATATTATGTGCAATACTACTATATTATGGGCAGTACTACTATATTATGTGCAGTATTACTATATGGGCAATACGAAATTCATTTGAGCAGTATTACCATCTGTGAAATACTCTACTTACACCTTATTTAATCCTTCCTGTACCTTTGTATTTTATTATATTTTATTACATATTTTTATTATATTGTTTACTTTTTTTCCTTGTATTTTTATTGCATGCTCTTAGTACTTCTTGACTATCTTCGCGGGTGAACGGTTCTTCTGATCCTAAGCATTTCATTGCATTGTTGACCTTGTGTTGATCCTGCATATGACAAATAAACAATCTTGAAATCTTAAAATCTCTGTTCCACCTTGTGATGTCATGAAGTGGTACTTTTCAGGTTCGGGTTAGGCTTTCTTTTAACTTAAGTTTAGTAGAAATGGGCAATTCCAGGACTGAAATTAACCAAATGATTCTAGTGAAGGTGTGTGGAGTTTAAAAACTCAGTGGAGCACCTCCTGTATCACCACATGACATCACAAGGTGGAACAGAGTGTTTTCAGAGTTGCCGAGAGGAGAACTCAGCCTAAAGTAATATGGGCCCCTTTAAAGATCCCATGACATGGTACTTCTTGATACTTTTATATGGCTCCTTAATGGTTCCCTAATACTGTAAATGAATCCTTCTTCAAAATCAACACTCAGTGAGAAACAGAGATAAGATGAGAAAGAGTCATAAATATCTCTCTCAAACACTTTATTCTGGGCGTTGTTGCTTGAATGCAAATGAGAAAAGAGCTGGCCTATAGTAGAGGGTGGGGGCGTGGCCAAACTCTCCGCTCTCCACTGTCAGCATCCAGCTGATCCATTTCCGTGTTTTTGCACGGGGTGAGAGATTTGAAGCGTTCCATTAAAAAATAAACACATTTCCACATAAAATAAAATTAAACCACTGCTGTTCAAAGGTCCAGAGGCTCAGATAAACGACTTCCGAGCCTAGAAACACACGGACCTGCCTCCAGGCAAATAAAAAAACGCATTTCGCATTGCCTAGCGCATTCGCACTCCAAACTCTCTGGGCGTGATTTACAGAGACGCTGAGTTCAGACAGACGGGGGTGGAACTGCATTTGCATTTCTTTTTTCGATCTGACGTCAATAAGGTGCCTTGTTCAAAATCGCCCGTTTGAGCTCCGATTTTTTGTAACGCAGAAAAGGATCGCAAATGCTCAGTTTAGACATTTCACAACTTTTAACCATGGGGGGGGGCTAAACAGGGTAGGGGAGCTCACATTAACGTTCAAAAACCTCAGAAAGTGAAAATTTCATGCCATGGGACCTTTAAAGGTGCATTGTGTTAAATGAGGGTCTGTTAAATGATTTTCTCCATGGAGATTTAAGATTAAGATTAAAGGTCCCATGGCATGAAATTTTCACTTTCTGAGGTTTTTGAACGTTAATGTGAGCTCCCCGACCCTGTTTAGGGTCCCCCCCCATGGCTAAAAGTTGCGAAATTTCTAAACTGAGCATTATATTATGTGCTATACTACCCCGGTCCTTTTCTGCATTTGAAAAAAACACAGCTCAAACGGGCGATTCTGAACAAGGCAACTATGTGACGTCACATCGAAAAATGCAGCTCCACCCCCCGTCTGGATGTCTACCCACCGTCTCTATAAATCACGCCCAGAGAGTTTGGACCCCGAATGAGCTACGCAATGCGAAATGCATTTTTTTATTTGCCTGGAGGCACGTGCGAGTGTTTCTAGGCTCGGATGTCCTTTATCTGAGCCTCTGGACCTCTGAAACAGCAGTGGTTTAATTTTATTTTCTGTGAAAATGTGTTTTTTTCATTGAAAAGCCTCTCCTTTCTTTCTCTGCGCTTAAAACACGGAAGTGGGGCCAGCGCACAGCACACCGCTAAAACAAGGAACCAGCGGCACATTTGGCCCCCCCCACCCGCTCCTCTAACCTATCTCTGTCCTTCTCATTTGCATTCAAGCAACAAGGCCCAGAATGAGTTGTTCAGAGAGAGATTTTCTGACTCTGACTGTGTACATGTGTCTTTCTCATGCACTGAGTGTTGATTTTGAAGAAGGATTCATTTACAGTATTAGGGAACCATTAAGGCGCCATATAAAAGCATCAAGAAGTACCATGTCATGGGACCTTTAAGATTAAGCCTTTATTGGTCTCACACACAATGACACACCGTGACACACAGATGTTATTGCTTCGTCTGGAATGTTTCACAGTGTGGCATTAATCGTTTCTATCTTCATAGAGACCAAACCAGACCAAGTTACAGGTCAGATCTGTAGAGAGGTGACCCCGTTCTAGGTATTTTTAAGCCATAAAACCACTTGTAATTGAATAAATATAAAGTAGAGCTGGTTTAGACCTGATACAGATCTGGTTCAGACCTGGTTTAGTCCTGGTTCAGTCCTGGTTCATACCTGGTTTAGACTTAGTTTAGACCTGGTTCAGGCCTGGTTTAGAACTGGTTTACACCTGATTGAGAGCTGGTTTAGACCTGATTTAGTCCTGGTTTAGTCCTGGTTTTTACCTGGCTTAAACCTGATTCAGACCTGCTTTAGACCTGCTTTAGACCCTGTTTAGACCTGGTTGAGACCTGGTTTAGTCCTGGTTTAGCCTGGGTTTTTACCTGGTTTAGACCTGATTTAGTCCTGTTTTTTACCTGGTTTAGTCCTGGTTAAGACCTGGTTTATTCCTTGTTTAGACCCGGTTTAGACCTGGTTTAGCTCTGGTTTAGGTCCTGGTTTAGACCTGGTTCAGACCTGGTTTAGATCTGGTTTAGACCTGGTTGAGACCTGGTTTATACCGTTTAGACCTGATTTAGACCTGGTTGAGACCTGGTTTATACCCGGTTTAGACCTGGTTAGACCTGGTTCAGACCGGGTTTAGTCCTGGTTTAGACCCTGTTTAGACCTGGTTGAGACCCTGTTTAGACCTGGTTTAGACCCGGTTTAGACCAGGTTGAGACCTGGTTTAGACCTGGTTAGACCTGGTTCAGACCGGGTTTAGTCCTGGTTTAGACCCTGTTTAGACCTGGTTGAGACCTGGTTTAGACCTGGTTTAGACCCGGTTTAGACCAGGTTGAGACCTGGTCGAGACCTGGTTAAGACCCTGTTTAGACTTGATTTAGACCTGGTTTATTCCTGGTTTAGACCTGGTTCAAACCTGGTTCAGACCTGGTTTAGTCCTGGTTTAGACACTGTTTAGACCTGGTTGAGACCTGGTTTAGACCTGGTTTAGACCTGGTTCAGACCTGGTTTAGTCCTGGTTTAGACACTGTTTAGACCTGGTTGAGACCTGGTTAGACCCTCACAGATGTTTCTGATGGGAGGAGGTGTTTCTGACAGATGTCTTACTCACATGTGGAATAGTCCAGATGCCTGTTCACTGATGTCAGAGTGGTTAGCCCGAACGTGACGAGTGAAGGCTCAAAGTGACGGATCCGCCGAGGTCTGTGAACGCCTCACGCTGACAGACACTGCATTCAGGGACCCCACGGTAAAGACAGTTTAGACACAAGACTGACTACCACATAAGTGCCCAAGAGCATCTACAAGTACTTGGTTAGTAGGTTAGTCCTGGTTTAGTCCTGGTCTAGCCCAGGGCAAGTCCTTTTCTAGTCGTAGTTCAGTTTCGGTCTAGTCCTGGTTCAGTCCTGGGTTAGTCCTGGTATAGTCCTGGTTCAGTTCTAGTCTAGTCCTGGTCTAGCCTAGTTCAGTCCTGGTTTAGACAGTTTAGACCTGGTTTAAACCTGGTATAGTATTGTCGAGTCCTTGTCTAGTCCTGGTTTAGGCATGGTGTACCCCTGGCCTGGTCTAGTCCTTCTCTAGTCCTGGTTTAGTCCTTGTTCAGTTCCAGTCTAGACCTGGCCTAGCTCTGGTTCAGTTCCAGTCTAGTCATGATTTAGCCCTGGTTCAGTCCTGGTCTAGTCCTGTTCTACTCGTGATTCAGTTCCAGTCTAGTCCTGGTTCAGTCCTGGTTCAGTTCCAGTCTAGCCCTTGTCTTGTCCTGGTCTAGTCATGGTTCAGTTCTAGTCTAGTTCCAGTCTAGTTCTGGTTCAGTTCCAGTCTAGTCCTGGTTCGGTCCTGGTCTAGTCCTTGCCTGGTTTACACCAGACCATATCACAAGTGATATATGGTCTGGAAGCCACCTTCGAAATATCTCGTACCGGAGGTGTGGTTTACGATCGCCAACGGCCGTTTATTGGGCGTTATGAATGTCTATCATTTGGCGTATACGTGGCCCATAGCCAATCATGTCAGTTGTCAGTTCAAACTACAAGCTTCAGTTTGTCACGTAGTACACGTCACCGTCTTGCCACCCCTCCCCGCTCTCTGATTGGCTCCCAGAATCAGGGGAGCTCGCTTGCCATAGTCGCCAGGCTGTCTTTCAGATCGGAACAAACGAAAGCAGCCTGGGATTTCCCAGGTTAGTCTAGTCCCAATGTAGTCTTGGTTCAGTCCCAGTCTTGTCCTGGTCTAGTCCTGGTTCAGTCCCGGTCTAGTCCTGGTCTAGTCCTGGTCTAGTCCCGGTCTAGTCCTGGTCTAGTCTTTGTTATTGTTGAAATGATTAGACTTTAAGCACAGTGTCTGTTTGCTAATGTCCCGGTGAACAGGTGTGTTATGGTGCGTTCACTGTCTCTCGTCTCTTTAATGATCCCTCCGCGGTGCGTTCAAGGCCCTCCCCGGAGTCCGGACCTGAGACTGAATCCAGGCCCGGTCCCGCTGGAGTCATTAGGACATCATTACCCACAATCCCCTGTGACTGTACCCACAACCCCCTGAGAGAGAAGCACATGAATCATCATTAAAGAAACGGTTTGGTCCAGAGAGCAGAGTCCTGGTTTAGTTCTGCTTTAAGATCCAGTTTAATCGCTGTTTAGACCCAGTTTAATTTGGGTGTAAGATCCAGTTTAGTCTTGGTTTAGTCCTGGATTAAGATCCAGTGTAGTCCTGGTTTAGTTCCGGATCCAATTCAGTTTAGTCCTGGGTTAGTCCTGCTTTAAGATCCACTTTAGTCCTGGTTTAATCCTGGTTTAAGATCCGTTTAGTCCTGGTTTAGTCCTTCTTTAAGATCCAGTTTAGTCCTGCTTTAGGATCCATTTTAGTCTTGGTTTAGTCCTGTTTTAGTCCTAGTTTAGTCCCAGGTAAAGACTAAAGGGGTGTGCAAAATAATCGTCATGACAATGCATCGCGATACTAACTTTCACAATATACTGCATCGATTCTTGATGCCAAAAATCGATTATTATTAATTCATAATATAATATTTAATAATTTAATATTAATAAATACATGTATTAATTATTAGTTTATTTTTTTTTATAAATCCTATGCACTTTTTTCTTTGTGAAAGGGTATTGTTTGTTATGATGGTAGCTACCTCAAAAATGGCAAATGTTTGAACATCATTTTTTGTTTTAGAAAAAATCCTATGCACTTTTTTGTTATTGGTTTGGTTTATTTGTTTTTGTTATTCAATAAATTCAGTTATGAATTGAGTTGCTCAGAGTTATGTATCAATTGAAGACACTACCCAGATACACAGCCACTGATATTTAAGTTATCCTCTTTTTTTTTGGAACATTTTCACTGAAGTATGTCGAATATATTGCAATGCATCGCAATAATTCAATAATGCATCGTGATAGTATCGCATCGTGGCATATGAATCGTGATTCGAATTGAATCGTGACTTCTTTGCCAATACCCACCCCTAGTAAAGACCCAGTTTAATTCTGGTTTAGTTGTGCTTTAAGATCTAGTTTAGTCCTGTTTTAGTCCTAGTTTAGTCCTGATTTAAGACCCAGTTCAGTTCTGGTTTAGGATCCAGTTAAGTCCCGGTTTAGTCCTGGTTAAGATAAAACATAAAGCCTAAACACGGTAATTAATTAAGATTTTTTAAGAACACGTGATTTCAGCAGATTTATACAAAAAACAACATCCCCATCTAGTGTCTGATGTGGGAATGACACCCTCCCTAGTTTGTCCTGGTTTTGTCCTGTATCAGTCTGGTTCAGTCCTGTTTAGTCCTGGTTTAGTCCTGTATCAGTCTGGTTTAGTCCTGGTTTAGTCCTATAGATCATTGATGTTTAGTCCTGGTTTAGTCCCTGTTTAGTCCTGGTTTGGTGCAGTATCAGCCATGTTTAGTCCTGGTTTAGTCCTTTAAACCAGTCATATTTAGTCCTGGTTTACTCAAAGTTTAGAGCTATATTCGTTTTGTTTAGTCCTGGTTTGGTCCTATAGATCAGTTCCATTTAGTCCTGGTTTCGTCCTGGTTTAGTCCTTTAGATCAGTCACATTTAGTTCTGGTTTAGTAGTTTAGTCCTATATTAGATTTGTTTTGTCCTGTATCAGCCATGTTTAGTCCTGGTTTAGTCCTATAAATCATTCATGTTTAGTCCTGGTTTAGTCCTGGTATAGTTCTTGTTTAGTCCTGTTTTAGTCCTATAGATAATTCATGTTTAGTCCTGCTTTAGACCTGCTTTAGTCCTGGTTTAGTTCTGGTTTAGTCCTGGTTTAGTCCTATACACAGGGCTCAAGTCTCACGCATTGAGGGTATGACACACGCAATTTGACGTGTTCACACGCTCACACGCCACACATGGCATTTCTCACGCTGATTTTTTTTTTTTGTGCCCAGAAAATCGGTCTGTGTGGCTCAGTTTATGCAGGCACCGCGCGTTTTCAGCGAAAAAAAACTCTCCCCCTCCTCCCCGTCCCGCTCCCCGGAAAAAAATCAGCCAATCAGAAAATAGATTGTTCTGTTGTTGGGCAGACTGTAGAGTGTAGATTCAGCTGCTAAGCGCACACTGTGGTGATGATAAAACAAACTGAGAACCATCAGGTAATAACTTCATTTATATAACTCTCATTAGTTGCTTTGTAGTTTAAGTTTGCTCTTTAGACAAACATTTACAGCAGGGCTCTCAAGTCTTACGCATTGAGAGAGACAATTCGACGCGTTCACACGCTCACACGGCATTTCTCACGCAATTCAGTTCTTTACAAACGGGTAGTTCTGGTTCAGTCCCGATTTATCCCTTTCTTATTCCCTTCCCACGTCCCCAGGTGAATAACGGTGTTGTGTGGTGAAGCGGGGCCCTGGGGGCCTCTAGAGCTGTAAATGAAGTGTCGCCCCCTGGTGGTAAGTGTGCAGAGCGTCACATGTCTATTCTTAGGCCTGACCTGACGCCTTAAAACAGGTGAAGAACGTGCAAACGAGGCAAACCGAGGGCCCCTGCACATGGGACTATACACACTGTTCTATACACACTGTTCTACACACTGTTCTACACACTGTTCTACACACACTGTTCTACACACACTGTTCTATACACACTGTAATATACACTGTTCTACACACACTGTTCTACACACTGTTCTATACACACTGTTCTACACACTGTTCTATACACACTGTTCTACACACTGTTCTACACACTGTTCTACACACTGTTCTACATACTGTTCTACACACACTGTTCTACATACTGTTCTACACACTGTTCTACACACTGTTCTACACACACTGTTCTACACACACTGTTCTACACACTGTTCTACACACACTGTTCTACACACTGTTCTACACACTGTTCTACACACACTGTTCTACACACTGTTCTACACACACTGTTCTACACACTGTTCTACACACTGTTCTACATACTGTTCTACACACACTGTTCTACATACTGTTCTACACACTGTTCTACACACTGTTCTACACACACTGTTCTACACACACTGTTCTACACACTGTTCTACACACACTGTTCTACACACTGTTCTACACACACTGTTCTACACACTGTTCTACACTGTTCTACACACTGTTCTACACACTGTTCTACACACACTGTTCTACACACTGTTCTACACACTGTTCTACACACACTGTTCTACACACTGTTCTACACACACTGTTCTACATACTGTTCTACACACTGTTCTACACACTGTTCTACAGACACTGTTCTACACACACTGTTCTACACACTGTTCTACACACTGTTCTACACACACTGTTCTACATACTGTTCTACACACTGTTCTATACACTGTTCTACACACACTGTTCTACACACTGTTCTACATACTGTTCTACACACTGTTCTACACACACTGTTCTACACACTGTTCTACACACTGTTCTACACACACTGTTCTACACACTGTTCTACACACTGTTCTATGCACACTGTTCTACACACTGTTCTATACACACTGTTCTACACACTGTTCTACACACTGTTCTATGCACACTGTTCTACACACACTGTTCTACACACACTGTTCTATACACACTGTAATATACACTGTTCTACACACACTGTTCTACACACTGTTCTATACACACTGTTCTACACACACTGTTCTACACACTGTTCTACACACTGTTCTACACACACTGTTCTACACACTGTTCTACACACACTGTTCTACACACACTGTTCTACACACTGTTCTACACACTGTTCTATGCACACTGTTCTACACACACTGTTCTACACACACTGTTCTACACACTGTTCTATACACACTGTTCTACACACACTGTTCTACACACTGTTCTATACACACTGTTCTACACACACTGTTCTACACACTGTTCTACACACTGTTCTACACACACTGTTCTACACACACTGTTCTATACACACTGTAATATACACTGTTCTACACACACTGTTCTACACACTGTTCTATACACACTGTTCTACACACACTGTTCTACACACTGTTCTACACACTGTTCTACACACACTGTTCTACACACTGTTCTACACACACTGTTCTACACACTGTTCTACACACTGTTCTATGCACACTGTTCTACACACACTGTTCTACACACACTGTTCTACACACACTGTTCTACACACTGTTCTATACACACTGTTCTACACACACTGTTCTACACACTGTTCTATACACACTGTTCTACACACACTGTTCTACACACTGTTCTACACACTGTTCTATACACACTGTTCTACACACTGTTCTATACACACTGTTCTATACACACTGTTCTACACACACTGTTCTACACACTGTTCTATGCACACTGTTCTACACACACTGTTCTATACACACTGTAATATACACTGTTCTACACACTGTTCTATACACACTGTTCTACACACTGTTCTACACACTGTTCTATGCACACTGTTCTACAAACACTGTTCTACACACACTGTTCTACACACTGTTCTATACACACTGTTCTACACACACTGTTCTACACACTGTTCTACACACTGTTCTACACACACTGTTCTACATACTGTTCTACACACACTGTTCTACACACTGTTCTACACACTGTTCTATGCACACTGTTCTACACACACTGTTCTACACACACTGTTCTATACACACTGTTCTACACACACTGTTCTACACACTGTTCTATACACACTGTTCTATACACACTGTTCTACACACACTGTTCTACACACTGTTCTATGCACACTGTTCTACATACTGTTCTACACACTGTTCTACACACTGTTCTATGCACACTGTTCTACACACACTGTTCTACACACACTGTTCTACACACTGTTCTATACACACTGTTCTACACACACTGTTCTACACACTGTTCTATACACACTGTTCTACACACTGTTCTACACACTGTTCTATACACACTGTTCTACACACTGTTCTATGCACACTGTTCTACAAACACTGTTCTACACACACTGTTCTACACACTGTTCTATGCACACTGTTCTACACACACTGTTCTACACACTGTTCTACACACTGTTCTACACACACTGTTCTACATACTGTTCTACACACACTGTTCTACACACTGTTCTACACACTGTTCTATGCACACTGTTCTACACACACTGTTCTACACACACTGTTCTATACACACTGTTCTACACACTGTTCTATACACACTGTTCTACACACACTGTTCTACACACTGTTCTATACACACTGTTCTACACACTGTTCTATACACACTGTTCTACACACTGTTCTACACACACTGTTCTACACACTGTTCTATACACACTGTTCTATACACACTGTTCTACACACACTGTTCTACACACTGTTCTATGCACACTGTTCTACACACACTGTTCTACACACACTGTTCTATACACACTGTAATATACACTGTTCTACACACACTGTTCTACACACACTGTTCTACACACTGTTCTATACACACTGTTCTACACACACTGTTCTACACACTGTTCTACACACTGTTCTATACACACTGTTCTACACACTGTTCTATACACACTGTTCTACACACACTGTTCTACACACTGTTCTATGCACACTGTTCTACACACACTGTTCTACACACACTGTTCTACACACTGTTCTATACACACTGTAATATACACACTGTTCTATACACACTGTAATATACACTGTTCTACACACACTGTAATATACACACTGTTCTACACACTGTTCTATGCACACTGTTCTACACACACTGTTCTACACACACTGTTCTACACACTGTTCTACACACTGTTCTATACACACTGTTCTACACACTGTTCTATACACACTGTTCTACACACACTGTTCTACACACTGTTCTATGCACACTGTTCTACACACACTGTTCTACACACACTGTTCTATACACACTGTTCTACACACTGTTCTATACACACTGTAATATACACACTGTTCTATACACACTGTTCTACACACTGTTCTATACACACTGTAATATACACTGTTCTATACACACTGTTCTATACAGACTGTTCTATACACACTGTAATATACACTGTTCTACACACACTGTAATATACACACTGTTCTATACACACTGTTCTACACACTGTTCTACACACACTATTCTACATACACTGTTCTACACACACTGTTCTACACACTGTTCTATACACACTGTTCTACACACACTGTAATACACACTGTTCTACACACAGTTCTATACACACTGTAATATACACTGTTCTATACACACTGTTCTATACACACTGTTCTATACACACTGTAATATACACACTGTAATATACACACTGTTCTACACACACTGTAATATACGCACTGTTCTATACGCACTGTTCTACACGCACTGTTCTACACACTGTTCTATACACACTGTTCTACACACACTGTTCTACACGCACTGTTCTACACGCACTGTTCTACACACACTGTTCTATACACACTGTAATATACACACTGTTCTACAGAGCGTTTTCATGAACTCAGTAAAACAGCACGACTGGTCAAAGCGGCGGGGATCTATACCGTATAGATCATTCATGTTTAGTCCTGGGTTAATCCTATAGATTCTATAGGACTAAACCAAGTCTAAACCAGGACTAAACCAGGACTAAACCAGGTCTAAACCAGGATTAAACCAGGTCTAAACCAGGACTAAATCAGGACTAAACAAGAATGATCTATAGGACTAAACCAGAACTAAAACAGGTCTAAACCAGAACTAAACCAGGACTAAACCAGGACTAAACATGAATGATCTATAGGACTAAACCAGAACTAAAACAGGTCTAAACCAGGACTAAACCAGGACTAAACATGAATGATCTATAGGACTAAACCAGAACTAAACCAGGACTAAACCAGGACTAAACATGAATGATCTATAGGGCTAATCCAGGACTAAACCAGGTCTAAACCAGGACTAAACATGAATGATCTGTGTCGTGTCCTTGTGCTCCTCCTGCAGCTGAAACATGTCGAAAGTAAATACACTTTACTGTATTTTCTTTAAAAAGAACCCAGGAAGTTAAAGTACACAGGAAGACAAAATGAACGTCTTTGGTTTAACCTCAGAACGCTGTTACCTCCTAAAAACATGGAGAAAAAATCTGGTCAATCTTTGTAATATCTTCAAATATACAGAATTAAAAAAGGAAAATAAAAAACTTTTATTTGTTCTCGACCCCGATGCTCCAGTCACACACAAAGCTCTTTTCATTTGGCTCAGTCCACACACACATTTGGTGACTCTTTTAAATAAAAACGACAGTAAAACTATTGGAAATACAACTTAAAGTGCATATAACAGGTTCTGATGGTTTTCAATGTTGATTTAATACCTGTTGTCAAGGTATAAATGATAGGTTTACGCAAATGAAGGAGCAATTTGTGAAGAAAAGTTGAAAAATGTGTTGAAAATTACAGAAGTAGTTGGATTTGAGAGAAATGCCACACTGGGAGAATTCCAAAATGTCCAAAAGTTCGGCACAATTTACACAAAAACACATTTTTTCCAGTATTTTAAACATTTTTTCAACTAAATAAAGGTGCTTTCTTACATTTTTAGTCATCAAATATTAATTGCCGCATGAACTAGAGGAGTTTTGGCCCAGTGTACGACATGGTTGCTAGGTAACCATGTCGTAATTCCCTACTGCAATGTCAAGAAGTAAAATCTGAAACCTAAAAAACTGCCTAACTGGGAAACAAAATGTGTTAATTTTTAGTCAAGCCTTAAATATAAATTATCTTAAAAGTGCACTGTGTAACCTTTCTGGTGGAGGGTCCGTCAAATGCTTCTCTCCATTAAATTAAGCCTGTTTTATCGTCATGGAGACCAAACCGGACCCAGTTCCAGGTCAGATCTGTGGAGAGGCGACCGCGCTCACACTCAGAATGCCTGTTTTTCTTGGTATTTTTGAGGAATAAAACTAAAAGTGTAATAAATGTGAGGCACAGCTGTTTAATGTCACACTGTGGAACATTCCAAGCAGAACAATGACATCTCCATAGAAACAAGCAGGTGACGGACTGTCCACCAGAAAAGTTACACAATGCACCTTTATTTGAGTCCAACCGGTCACAGGCACTTTAAACAGAACAAACAGTAAAACATCTCAATACATTTAACAACATTTCATAAAACGCACAAACCAGGTCTAAACCAGGTCTAAACCAGGTCTAAACCAGGTCTAAACCAGGACTAATCCAGGTCTAAACCCGGATAAAACCAGGTCTAAACCAGGACTAATCCAGGATAAAACCAGGTCTAAACCTGGTCTAAATCAGGACTAAACCAGGATAAAACCAGGACTAAACCAGGTCTAAACCAGAACTAAACCAGGTCTAAACCAGGTCTAAACCAGGACTAAACCAGGTCTAAACCAGGACTAATCTCAACTAGAGCTGTAAGATTTATCGGAAAAATATTGAAATTGCAATAATGGCTGAGGAAATAATCGATATTGCAAGAAAATAAATATATTTCAACAAGACAAGGTTCTCCATTTTACAGGAAGTCCGTTTTTAAAAGGAAAATTGACAAAAATGCACATTGTATTCATGATTTTCCATATTAGGTCCTGCATCAGGTTTGGGCTGGTCTTGGTTTAGTTTCTGTCACGTTTGACTTTTTTATACACGCAGAGTCAAAAGTTTATGTCGACTTAAGATGACTGCGTTATGGAAAATAGTTAGCACGTAGCTGGTTAACCTCTGCGATGTCTTAGGCTACGCTTACACATCGCCAGGTATGTTGAGAAACGAATATTTCTCTCCCTCCGTTTTCCAAAATAAGACCCCGTTTACACTGGTATTTTTAAAAACTGAGACATTTCCCTTCGTTTGTTTCCATCTTTTACACGCAAGCTGCGAATTCGCCTCTGAAAACGAAGGAGAACGCTCTGCAAGCCAATCAGAATCACACTTTTGGTGCGTCAGCTGCCTAAAACTCCATTTATCTCACTTTACACGCAAACGTGAAACTGGAGTTTTCCAAAATCTCATTTGCCGGAGTTTTTAGGAAGAATCGTTTTCAGAGGAAAAAGGCACAAACGAAGGGAAAAGTCTCAGTTTTTACAGATACCCGAGTATGTGTAAACGGGCCCTTAATAGGTCCTATGTTACACAAAATGGACACTTGTGAGCTTTAAATCATGTTAAAATGCTTTTCCTCCTCAAAAACAGTCCTAGAGTTGTGTTTTGTTTCATTCACATGTTTGAGTAACTCTTTATCATTATTCTGTCCACATCACCAAAGCTCAAAACGCTCTGTTCCACCTTGTGATGTCATGAAGCGGTAGTTTTCAAGTTAACAGCTTCTTTTACCTTTAGTTCCGTAGAAATCGGCAACTCCAGGGCTGAAATTATCCATATTATTCTAGTGAAAGTGTATGGAGTTTAAAAACACAGTGGAGCACATGACATCACAAGGTGGAACAGGGCGTTTTCTGTTTGAGAGAAGAACTACGAAGCCTAAACGTGCAGGGTTTGTGTGTTAAACATGTGTAAATGAAACAAAACACAACTCCAGGTCTGTTTGTGATGAGGAAACATCAGAAAATAGTGTAATATGGGCCCTTTAAAGTTTAATATTTTAATTTTTTGATAAGTGTATGGGAAAATCTACATCAGGAACCAGAATGGGCCTGCTGAGCTCCCTTACCTTTTGCAAGTGTATTGAAAATCGCAATATTTTTCACATCATGCAGCCCTAGTTTCAACCCAAACTTCCACCGAAAAAAATTGCACTCTTGAGTAACTCCCTGCCCGAAAATCCACCACATCTACAGTATTTTTGGCTTCTTAACACAAAGTTTAACAAAAATAAAATAAAATAATAAGAATTTTGTGATACAGCCTTGCATCAACGGTCTAGTTTTGACCAATATCCATCGTTTAGACCAGAAACGTTTCAGAAACCTTTTAAACTTATAAAAAAACAAAAATACTTAAAAGGTCCTATATTACGCAAAACTGACTCTTGTGAGCTTTAATCCATGTTATAATAATGTTTCCTCCTTAAAAACAGACCTGGACATGTGTTTTGTTTCATTCAGTAACTCTTTATTATTAGTTTTGTTTACATCTCCAAAGCTCAAAACGCTCTGTTCCACCTTGTGATGTCATGAAGCTGTACTTTTCAAATTTAAGAGCTACTTTTTACCTTTAGTTCAGAAAAAATGGGCAATACCAGGCCTGAAAATCAAACGATTCTAGTGAAGGTGTACGGAGTTTAAAAACACAGACAAATGACATCACAAGGTGGAACACACGGTTTTGTGCTTGAAAGATGAACGAAGAAGCCTAAATACCGGCACGGTAGCTGAGAGGTTAGCGCTCTTGCTTCACAGCAAGAAGGTTCCGGGTTCGATCCCCGGGTCGCCCGGGCCTTTCTGTGTGTGTTCTGTGTGGAGTTTGCATGCATGGTCTGGGTTCGATCCCCGGGTCGCCCGAGCCTTTCTGTGTGGAGTTTGCATGTTCTCCCCGTGTCTGGGTGGGCACTCCGGTTTCCCCCATCAACCCAAACCATCAACCCAAAACATGCACCATAGGTAAAATCCTCCAGCTTAGGTCCTGACCAAACCGAAGCAAGAAGATCATGGAGATGGTCCCTGGGCGCCCTAATGTGTGCTGCCCACTGCTCCTAATATATGTGTATATATACACATATATAGGATGGGTTAAAATGCAGAGAATTTCTCCAGTGTGAGATCAATAAAGTTCTCTTCTTCTTAAACATGTGTGAATGAAACAAAACACAACTCCAGGTCTGTTTGTGACGAGGAAACATTATAAATAACACAGATCAGAAAATAACATAACACATATACTTAAATTATCTTCCCAATAAGATCCAGTAGTTTAAAACCAGTTTGAAATACAATTATTGACGTTCAAAATCCCATTAAGTCCCAACTTTTGATACTTAGATACTTGAATCCAAAACGGCTGCTCAATAAGAGTCCATGCTCGCCGTCCATCGTTGTAGACATTTTTACCCACAACGCATTGCATTTGTAGTCCACTGAGGACATTCCGTAGTTTATTTTCCTGTCGTCACACTGTCCTTAGATGCTTCCCAGAATGCAGCCGGGTCGTGGCAGAGAGGAGTACAACGCTACAGGGGACACCGAAGTGGAAACAGCGCCATCTTGTGACAGTAGTACAAGACTTATTCTTCTAGTAACAGGTCTAATGGTTTTTTCACTCGATTTTTACCTAGTTAAAGTTACTAAAGGTGCATATGTCAGCCCCTGCTTGAATAAAATCATGATTTGAAGAATAGACTAATTATAATTTACCAGTATTTGCATGTTTTACTATTTTATTTTTTCCCCCATTGAAACATTTTGAAATTGAAATTTGACCATCATTTGTAATCATGAGTTAAATTGACTTCTAGACAGTAAACCACACGCCACGGTGGCACAGTTGGTAAGCGTGAGCGAGGTTGCCAGTTCCAAGCTTGCCTAAAATAGTTGTCGTATCCCTGAGTAAGAGATCTTACTGCCATTGCAATTATGATAAAAGACACAGCAGATCCTCTTTTGTTGACATGTGTATGAGGTAAAACCTAGTCACAAGATGGCTGCCGTGCGGTAGGTTACCATTGGAAAGTCCACTCTAGTTTCTCCTCTTAAAACCATGGAGTATAGATACATAAGCCCTACAGTCATAAGATGGCCGCTACACTATAAGTAACCATAAGTCTCCTGACATGTGTATAGCAGAAATATAGATCCATAAGTAAGCTCTACAGTCACAGCGGAGGAGAAACTTCAGGCCTGCGGTCCCGTCAGTTCTGATGGGGAACGTAAGGTCACTGGGAAATAAGATGGACGAACTGTGTGTGCTTGTTCGGACCCAGAGGGAGTATGTGGTCAGCTCTATCATGTGCTTCATACGAACTTCCCGGACAACAGCGCATCTGTACCCGGCTTTAAGACGGTGCGTGCGGTCAGAGACTCGCTCCTTTGCAGTAAGAAGAAGGGCGGCGGGATTGCTGTGTTGGTGAATGAGAGGTGGTGTAACCCTGGCCATATCACTGTGAAGGAGCGTATCTGTGCGCCGGACATTGAACTTATGGTTGTGGGACTGCGTCCATATTATTTACCGAGAGAATTTACATCTGTGCTGTTCATTGGAGTTTACATCTCTCCATCGGCGGACGAAGAGGGAGCCCGGGACAGAATACACACGGTAGTTACTGCTCTGCAGTCAAAGTATCCTGAGGCATTACTACTGATTTCTGGGGACTTTAATCATGCTACATTAGACAGTGTTTTACCCACATTTCAACAGTATGTGGATTTTAAGACTCTGGACTTACTGTATGCTAATTCCGGGGAGGCATACAGTGTCACTGCCCTGCCCCCACTGAGACGATCTGATCACAATCTGGTCCTGGTACACCTCAATATGTCCCTGCAGTGAAGAGGCAGCCTGTCACCACTAGAACTGTGAGAAGGTGGAGTGACGATGCCATCAGTGCCCTCCAAGACTGCTATAGGACCACGGACTGCAATGTGCTCTGCTCACCCCATGGGGAAAACATTGACAACATGACGGACTGTATCACAGATTACATTAACTTCTGTGAGGATACAGCCGTCCCCACACACACTGTTCGCTGTTACCCCAACAACATGCCCTGGATCACCAGCAAGCTGAAGGCTCTACTCAATAAGAAGAAGCGGGCCTCAACTCTGGTGATGGACGAGTTGAGGAGGGTGCAGCAACAGCTAAAAGTCCAACTGAGGCGGGGTCAGGAGGCTTATGGGAGGGAGTTGGAGGCTAAACTCAAAACAAAATAATACTAGGGAGGTCTGGAGGGAAATGAAAGCTATTTTTGGTCTCTCCAGACCCAAACAGCAAAACAATAGCCCAGACAGGTCAAACTTACTTAATTTACATTTTAATCGCTTTTCCTCAACTGGCACCTCCATCTCTACACCTCCCAGACGCCAAATCCACACCCCTACTCAGACCACTCATCAGCCCATCACCTCTGCTCCCACGCCTGCCCCCACCTCCACGGAGAAACCCAGCTCTATCTCCTTGTCACCTGGGCAGGTGAGAAGGCAGCTTGAGAAAGTGCGCCAGAACAAGTCTCCAGGACCTGACAAAATCAACCCCGTGTGCTAAGAACTTGTGCAGCACAGCTCACTGGAGTCCTGCACTTTCTTTTCGCACTGAGTCTGAAGCTTGAAAGGCTGAAGTGCTTGACAGACTGATTCACCCTCGCTGTGTGAAGGAGAGGTTTCGCAGGTCTTTCCTCCCTGCTGCTGTCAGACTGTAAAACGAACACGGTTTACATGTCATTCAACTTTATCTACACTGCAATATTCAGCTCTAGAGAGTCTTATTTTTAGGTCTATTTTTAAATTATTTTAAGCCATTATTTATCATCTTGTTTTATTGCATGGTACATTTTCCTGCTGTTCTTGATCTGTGCGTTGCAACACTGGAATTTCCCCACTGTGGGACTAATAAAGGCATATCTTATCTTACTGTAGGTGACCATTGGAAAGTCCACTCTAATTTCTCCTGTGACATGTAGCAGAAGTACAGATCCATAAGTAAGCCCTACAGTCACAAGATGGCCACGGTGTACTCTAGTTTCTCCTCTTACATGTGTATAGCAGAAGTATATCGATAAGTAAGCCTTAAAGTCACAAGATGGCCACGGTGTACTCTAGTTTCTCCTCTTACATGTGTTTAAGGGAGGTATAGATCCATAAGTAAGCCTTACAGTCACAAGATGGCCGCTACACTATAGGTAACCGTTGGACAGCCCACTCTAGTTTCTCATCTTTCTCTGTGCCCCTCGCAGTTCCGTCTCACGCGCCGGGCTTTGGAGGTCTGTGGAGTTTACCCAGAAGGCCGAGGTAACGCGAGTCTATCCCAGAGTGCACCAGGGCGTGGTCTCCTGGTCGCACTCCAGTTTGGCGTTGACGATCGTACACGGGGCTCCATTTATGCTAATTTCCTGTTGGGACTCCACAGAGTACACGAGGTTAGAGAGGCCGCCGTCCGGGTCCACTTTAAACTGTTCCTGGACACAAAAAGGGGAAATTTTATGTATTAGTTATCGACGAAGAATTATTGATACATTGCCGTTACATCTATGGCGGAATGTTTAGCAGTTACCATGATGAAACAATGCAAGTATACCTGATACGTTTTTAGTTTTAGGTCTAAAAACTCAAGAAAAAAATACAACATGGATTTAAAGAGCACAGTTTCAGGAGGCTGTGATCAATACGAGCGTTCATGGTCCTGTTTAGGAGTTTGAGTTTCAACAAAAAGGTGAGAGCGACTGAAAAACTGTTAATGTTAGCCAACTTCTGACTGAGGAACTTGTTTCTCCTGTTGTAGTTCCAGCCAAGTCAGATCTTTAGACTTTAGGCAAACTTTATTGATCCACAAGGAAAATGATTTGGACACAGTAACTCAAACATCACAATATAATAACAGTAAAAAATAGTGCTGTCAGGCGATTAAAAAAATTAATCTAATTAAAAACAGGATTTGTAATTAATTAATCTAATTAATCACATTTTAATCGCGCGAGAGAGTGCAGGCTTCCCCTTTCAGTCTTTGGCTCGCTCTCTTTCTCTCCGTGTACCTCCACTGTAACCAAGACAAGACTGCTGGCAGACCTGCAGAGTGCACCTGTATACCCCCATCCCCCTCCCACATTACATAACATTCATTTGCCAGATCGCACCACGGGAGGAGAGAGGAGGCGGCAGCACGAGGGGAAGTAAACGATCGATTTTAGCGCGATTTGGATGGGCAAAACTGGCGCTTCTAAGTGTGCATCCTTAGTCGCAGCAGAACACAGTTTATGGTTGATAATGAAAAGGGTTCGGCGCGCGGAGCAGCAGATAAGGAAACGGGCGCGTGCATCTTCACGTGCTCTCCCCGGGGACAACGCTCCGTCACATTTTTATAAATAAACTTGCCGTTCAAAGGCCCTGCACGCCAAATTTAAAATACGCGCGCATTGAATTGCCGCTCATAATTCATTGCGTAAATTTTTATAACGCGTTAATTCGGAGTGTAATTAATTTATCTAATTAACGCGTTAAACTGACAGCTCTGGTAAAAAATACAAATGGTAATAATAAAATCTAAATATGTAGCAAGAACGTTGTCAAATAAGGCATAATTATATAAATGTATCTGTACAAGTCAAAATAAAACAGAAAAACATGAAAAATGTCTGGTCAGACTGTGTGAAGGCAAAGCTCAGAGTAAATTCTAATTTGAAGCTTCAGACAGAGGAGTGCCTCCAATTAGCATCGCCAGTTTGACCATGCCACCATCAGATAAATAAATATAGGCTATATTTATTTATCTGATGGTAAATAAATATAGCTAATATAGCTATAACTAAAAAAATTATACTCCAGTGTTTTAGTTTAGTTATTTTAATGATTCTGTTAATCTGGTAATGTGCCACATGCCCTCGATTTTCTCCACTCGCCTAATATGAATACTCCTGGTGACATATTGATACAGCAGCCCCCAATATTGATACTTTATCATCACATCAAATGACACGATATATCCATATTTTTCGATATTTTTTCACACCCCATTTTTAAACGCTTAAAAAAAAGAAAAAAAAAGGAAATATTGATCATAAGTATAATTAAAAAAAGCATAATAATAAAAAAAATAACAAAAATGCATTAAAAATATGTATGAAGAAAAAAAAATAAGGATAAATAAATAACATTTAAAAAGTTAAAATAAAATAAAAATAAATAAATAAATAAAAAATAAAATAAAATGTTAATCTGGTACCTGTTTCTGTGTTGCCACCCTCTTCTGGTCCCTCTTCCTCCAGGCCGGGTCGTGGATGTGCTGGAAGGTCTTGTAGCCCGTGGTGATCCCAGTCGGACGGTACAGCTGAACAAACACAGAAAAACAAACTCAAGAAATAAGTTTGTAAAATTAAAGGTCCTATAATACACAAAATGGACTCTTTACGCCAGGGGTGCCCAACCAGTCGATCACGATCTACCAGTCGATCGCAGGCAGAGTGTCAGTCGATCGAGTGTGGATACGTTCAGACTGCAGGGCTTAATGCTCATTTCCGATTTTTTTGTGAAATCCGATTTTTCTGCGAGTTCGTTCACATTTCCAACTTTATTCACACGTGTCCTCCAGTGTGAATAAAGTCACTTCTAAACGCCCCAAATGTGTCCCGCATGTGCTTTGGAGGACACGATGAGGTCACATGCAGCGAGTGTGCTCAATGTTTAGGAAAATCGCCTAAAGTTGCTGTGGGAGCCAAAACATGTACAGCTTATTTGTTATAAGGAGGAGACTCAGAAAGAGAAGGACGAGGTTTTTGGCCACGGCGTTTTGTGGGGCAGTGGCAGCAACGTCCGTAGAAATGAACGTGTTGGTGCGGAGAGCGGTGCCAAGAGTGGTGGGACTGCTACGTGTTTGGCTGCTTCACTGATACGGAGTTTAGACAGTATTTTCCCATGACGAGAAGAACGTTTGTGTACATTTGTGAGCGCCTACTTGTACCACTCTCGCTGGAGGAAACACGCCCAGGTCGGATGAATGCGACCTGGCCGTTCAGACTGAAGTCGCATGCCAAAAATCGGGTATGTATCGGTTTTAGGACCACATATCTTGGGCTACGTTCACACTACAGCCTGAAGTGACCCAAATCCAATTTTTTCGCCCCTATGCGACTTTAAAAATAATCTCCCTCCAAAAGCCCATATTTGCCATGTCTAACAGGTCAAAAGTAGATCCCGGTTAAAAAAAAGGTTGAGCACTCCTGTTTTATGCCATGTTATAATGTTGTTACCTCCTCTTTATTATTAGTCTGTCTACATCTCCAAAGCTCAAAATGCTCCGTTCCTTCTCGTGATGTCATGAATCGGTGGTTTTCAAGTCAGCTCCTTTTACCTTTTGTTCAGGGGAGATTGGCAAATGCAGGGCTCAAACTCTAAATGATTCTTCCTGTATAAGAACTCCTAAATCTGCAGGTTTGTGAGTTAAACATGCGTGAATGAAACAAAACACAACTCCAGGTCTGTTTGTGACGAGGACACAGCATTATAACACAGATAAAAAACTAGAGCGATATGGGCTCTTTAAAGATCCCATGACATGGTACTTCTTGATGCTTTTATATGGCTCCTTAATGGTTCCCTAATACTGTAAATGAATCCTTCTTCAAAATCAACACTCAGTGCATGAGAAACAGAGATAAGCTGAGAAAGAGTAATTTTTCTCACTCAGAACCCTCTATAATGGGCGTTGTTGCTTGAATGCAAATGAGGAGGAAAAAGCTGGCCAATAGTAGAAGGTGGGGGCGTGGCTAAACGCTCCGCTGTCTCTCTGTGCGCTCTCTGATCCATTTCCTTGTTTTTACACGGGGGGAGAGAGTTGAAGTGTTCCATTGAAAAATAAACACATTTCCACATAAAATAAAATTAAACCACTGCTGTTCAAAGGTCCAGAGGCTCAGATAAAGGACTTCCGAGCCTAGAAACACTCGGACGTGCCTCCAGGCAAATAAAAAAACGCATTTCGCATTGCCTAGTGCATTCGCAGTCCAAACTCTATGGGCGGGATATACAGGGACGCTGAGCGGAGACAGAGGGAGGGGCTGGAGCTGCATTTGCCGATCTGACGTCAAAAAGGTGCCTTGTCCGAACTCGCCCGTTTCAACACTGGTTTTGTGTAACGCAGAAAAGGACCGCAAATGCTCAGTTTAGACATTTCACAACTTTTAGCCATGGGGGGGGGGGCCTAAACAGGGTAGGGGAGCTCACATTAACGTTCAAAAACCTCAGAAAGTGAAAATTTCATGCCATGGGACCTTTAAACTCGAGTATTTTTATCACCTGCAGCTCGGCTTTCTTCAGACGTCTGTAGAACTCGTCATCTTCTCTCCCCCAGCCCCAGAAGCGGTTGGACATGCCGTTACACTGAAACAAAACAAGAAATCTGTTCAGCCACGAACACCACACTCACTTACATAAAAATGTATTTGTATTTAGTTAGAAATGCCCTCTGAACTTCCATATGGCCAAAGTGAGCTGGAGTGCGTCTGCAGACTACAGCTGTTTCAGCGGCGATTTCAAATGTCCAAACTCACAGGACCAGGAGGGAATATTTAAGTCATAAATTCTTTTGTCGTATTTATCGCTTTTTTGGTGACTAGCGGTAAATAGCAAGGGCAGGGGGCCTGGGTGCATAAGAGTGCGCTCTGGTCATGGGGATGATGATGGGGGTGTTGAGTCCAGTGCGGTGACCAGGCACAGGGCTCTGGCCCATACAGAGAGCACCAGGACTGGGACAGACTGAGGCTCATTGCAGCCTGGAGAAAGTCTGTTAGACCCAACAGACAGGCTCTAGAAAACACCTCATAAATGTTATTGGCTCACATAGGTTACGTTCAGACTGCAGGGCTTAATGCTCAATTCTGATTTTTTTGTGAAATCCGATTCTTCGTTCACATTTCCAATTAAATGCGACTTGTATGTAATCTCCAGTGTGAACTTTAAACTAGGGATGGGGCCGATCCGATCCAGTATCGGTATCGGGTTAGGATACCAATGTAATTCACGGATCGGAAATTCCGATCCAACCTGCGAAAAGGGGCCAAACTGCGGCACTTCCTGGTCTTGCGAGAAACAGCGCATAGTGGTGCGCTAAAGGGGGCCACATTAAAGGGGGAATCACTAATGTTAATTTGTGGGTTTATTTTGTTTTCTTAAGTCTCTTAGTTAATTAAGTCATACCATATGGGCGGTTATTTAAGTATTTTCTTTATTATGTCGAATTGCAGGTGTTTTATCATTATGGGGACTGTTATTTGTAGTTAAACAATAATGATGATAATACTGAAAACAAACAGTTTTGGTATTGGAAGAGTATCGGTATCGGCCGATACCCAAATTCAGGTATCGGGATCGGATCAGAAGTGGAAAAATGTGGATCGGTGCATCCCTACTTTAAATGCCCCAAAAGTGTCCCGAATGCATCTTGGAGGACATGACGAGGTCACACACAGCGAGCGTGCTCAGTGTTTACGGGAGTAAACATGGACGCTATGACTGAGCGTCTGGCTTTATTAAAGTTGCTGTCCTACTGGAGCAGCACATGTACAATACATTTGTTTTAAAGAGGAGATTAAGAAGGAGAAGAGCGAGGTTGTTGGCCATGGCGTTTTGTGGGGCAGTGACAGCGACCTCCATACAGAGGAACGTGTGGGTGCGGAGTCGCAGCCCAGAGTGGTGGGATTACTATGTGCTTCACCGCTTCGCTGACACAGAGTTCATACACAATTTTCGTACGACAAGAACATCATTTATGTACATTTGTGAGTGCCTACTTGTACCACTCTCATGGGAGGAAACACGCCCAGGTCAGATAAATGCGACCTGGATGTTCAGACTGAAGTCACATGTCAAAAGATCGGATATGTATCAGTTTTAGGACCACATATCCATCGGTGTCGTTCAGACTGTCATTAGAAGATCAGATACAGGTCACATAGAGGCAAAAAAAATCAGATTTGGGTCACTTCAGGCTGCAGTCTGAACGTAGCAATAGTCATATTTTTATAGGAAATAATTTAAGAAAATGTATAATTTACAGTCATGGAGAAATTTGAATTTTTTTGTTGCATTATCTGAGTAATAATATTCTAAAACAGCAGAATTTTTGTTCTTACGAGTGCTCCTGACTGTTTGAGGATTTGTTGTTCCAGAAGAAGATTTTCACTTAAGAAAACATTTTGTGAATGCCAAAAAAGTTTGTAAGAAGGCTTTAAGTACAAATCTGATTGTAAGAACATTTCTTGAATGACGCCCAGTGTTCTTATCATGATTTACGGACAAAAATTAAAACAAGAGGATCACGTTGAGCCGATAATATGAACATTTTAAGACCAAAATAACAAGTCTGTCAGCAGTTAAAGGAAAAGTAACGTTTTTTTTACAATTTGAGCCTTATTTCGGTAATAAAACAAGTTGTTTTACTCACCCATAGCACTTTGGTGTCATATGGAGCACTTCCAGAGATGTTTTAGATTTGCGGTTAGCCTAGCGCAACTTCTAGCCATAGCTCGGGGCATATAATATATTCCCCAAGCATGTAATATGCTCCGTGCGGGCTCCAAATAGCACAAACTTTAGCACTTTTCAAATCATAGAAGCCCGATGTCTTAGTCTACGATTTCGTTTGAAGCAAAAGTGGCCTGTAATCCGAGATTTATCCATAGTTTACAGCTTTGCGTTTCATGTTTGGGTCCCGGGAGCTGAGAGCACAGTCCGCGCATGCGCACTGGCCTCCTCATCTACTCGAAACTATGGCTAAATCTCGGATTACAGGCCACTTTTGCTTCAAACAAAATCGTAGACTAAGACATCGGGCTTCTATGATTTGAAAAGTGCTAAAGTTTGTGTTATTTGGAGACCGCAAAGTAATGCCCCGAGCACTCAAGTTAACGGATACGCTACAACATAACTTCTACGAAACTGCTCAAAATGACACCAAACTGCTATGGGTGAGTAAAACTACTTGTTTTATTGCCGAAAGAAGGCTCAGATTGTAAAAAAAACGTTACTTTTCCTTTAAGTCAATAGATATATTCATTAGACTGATCACTTCTTGTTTGAAACACGATGGTAAGCGGGTGAGCCATGTCCACTTATATTTACAGTCTATGATCAGAACTAGTAGTAGTGCCACAATATCACAGTACTACAGAGTAAACAGTTGTAGTAGTAGTAGTAGTAGTAGTAGTCTTGGCAGTACTCACCATCTTGTAGTGCTTCTTGGTGAGCAGTAGGATCCCTCCCACGTAGGTCTTGTAGTGGTAGAGAGGGTGCAGCTCCGGAGACGCGACGTGGAAGGGTCCGTCGCTGGGGAAACCGTAGTCGAGGGCGTCGTTAAGGGGCAGCAGGTCCACGTCGTGCATGGCCAAGTAGTCCGTGTCGTTACCGCTCTCCAGGTAGCCCACGTTTATCAGAGAGGCGCGGTTAAACCTGTGGGGGACTCCAATTTAGGCCTGAACACTTTAGGTCTGGTCCTGGTTCGGTCCCTGGTTCGGTCCTGGTCCTTATCTGTATTGGTTTATCTTAGTTCTGTTCCCTGGTTCAGTTCTCTTTCAGTCATTGATTCAGTCCCTAATTTAGTCCAGTCCCGGTTAAGTCCTGCTTTATCCTGGTTCAGTTCTGCTTTAGTCCTACATCATCCCTGCTTTAGTTCTCCTTCAGTCCTGTTTTATCCCAGTTTCAGTCCTGCTTTGGTCTATTTTAACCCTGGTTTAACCCTGGTGCAGTCCTGCTTTAGTCCTGCTTTAGTCCTGGTCTATCCGTGCTTTAGTCCTGCTTTAGTCCTGTTTTGGCCTGCTTTAGTCCTGGTCTATCCGTGCTTTAGTCCTGCTTTAGTCCTGTTTTGGCCTGCTTTAGTCCTGGTCTATCCGTGCTTTAGTCCTGCTTTAGTCCTGTTTTGGCCTGCTTTAGTCCTGGTCTATCTGTGCTTTAGTCCTGCTTTAGTCCTGTTTTGGCCTGCTTTAGTCCTGCTTTAGTCCTGGTCTATCCGTGCTTTAGTCCTGGTCTATCCGTGATTTAGTCCTGCTTTAGTCCTGCTTTAGTCCTGGTCTAGCCCTGCTTTAGTCCTGCTTTAGTCCTGCTTTAGTCCTGCTTTAGTCCTGCTTTAGTCCTGGTCTATCCGTGCTTTAGTCCTGCTTTAGTCCTGCTTTAGTCCTGGTCTATCCGTGATTTAGTCCTGCTTTAGTCCTGGTCTATCCGTACTTTAGTCCTGCTTTAGTCCTGTTTTGGCCTCCTTTAGTCATGGTCTATCTGTGCTTTAGTCCTGCTTTAGTCCTGGTCTATCCGTGCTTTAGTCCTGCTTTAGTCCTGGTCTATCCGTGATTTAGTCCTGCTTTAGTCCTGGTCTATCCATGCTTTAGTCCTGCTTTAGTCCTGTTTTGGCCTCCTTTAGTCATGGTCTATCTGTGCTTTAGTCCTGCTTTAGTCCTGGTCTATCCGTGCTTTAGTCCTGCTTTAGTCCTGGTCTATCCATGCTTTAGTCCTGCTTTAGTCCTGTTTTGGCCTCCTTTAGTCATGGTCTATCTGTGCTTTAGTCCTGCTTTAGTCCTGGTCTATCCATGCTCCAGTCCTGCTCCAGTCCTGCTCCAGTCCTGCTCCAGTCCTGCTCCAGTCCTGCTCCAGTCCTGCTCCAGTCCCGGCCCTCACCTGTAGTGGTCGATCTGGTTGACGATGAGAATCTTGTGTCTGATCTTCTTCTTGTTGAGGAAACTGTGCATGAAGGGCACAAAGACCAGCAGCTCCTCAAACCTCTCCCTGAAGGGCACGATCAGGGCCAGTTTGTGCGGACCCCAGCTGCTCGGGTCTGGCTCCGGGCCCTGGTCCCTCTGCGGGCACGGGGCTGGCGGCGGGCACGGGGCAGAGGAACGCTGGGAGGAGGACATGTCTCCAGAGCAGGTGAGCTGGAGCCAGAGGAGAGACACCAGGACGAGGAAGACACAGAGACCGAAGAGCTGGAAAACACTACAGCGAGAGCAGCGCCACATACTCCACGGAAACCTGAGGAGAGGGGAGAAAGGAGGGAGAGAAAAGAGAGATCAGACAGAGGAAGGGGCGAGATCAGAGGGGAGAGACGGGGGAGTGGGAGGATCTGATTTAGTCCTGGTTTAGTCTTGGTTTAGTCTTGTTTCATTCATTTCTGCCTGCGCATAACTGTCTGTAACATAGAAAAAGCAGCACGTAAAGTCTTGGCCTAGTCCTGGTTTAGTTCTTATGCATTTCAATCGAGTTTAGCGTTTGGTTTAGTCCTGGACTGGTTTAACTCCTTCTGAAGTGCAAAAATTGCTCCATGCACTTAACTTGGAGACGCCCTGCTTTGGTCCTGTTTTAGTCCTGCTTTGGTCCAGCTTTAGTCCTGCTTTATTAATTAATTAATCATTGCATTTATATAGCTCCTTTGAAGACACCCAAAGTGCTTTACAGGTCACTGTTCATTCATGTTGCACTCAGACAGCAGAAATGCAAAAATTGCTCCATACACTGAACTTGGAGACGCCCTGCTTTGGTCCTGCTTTAGTCCTGCCTTAGTCCTGCTTTGGTCCTGCTTTACTCCTGCTTTAGTCCTGTTTTACTCCTGCTTTAGTCCTGCTTTGGTCTTGGTTTAGTCCTGTTTTACTCCTGCCTTAGTCCTGTTTTACTCCTGCTTTAGTCCTGTTTTACTCCTGCTTTAGTCCTGCTTTGGTCCTGTTTTAGTCCTGTTTTAATCCTGCTTTAGTCCCGTTTACTCCTGCTTTAGTCCTGTTTTACTCCTGCTTTAGTCCTGTTTTACTCCTGCTTTAGTACTGTTTTACTCCTGCTTTAGTCCTGTTTTACTCCTGTTTTAGTCCTGGTAATAGTCTTGCTTTAGTCCTGCTTTGGTCCTGCTTGAGTCCTGCTTTAGTCCCATTTTACTCCTGCTTTGGTCCTGCTTTGGTCCTGCTTTGGTCCTGCTTTGGTCCTGCTTTGGTCCTGCTTTGGTCCTGCTTTGGTCCTGCTTGAGTCCTGCTTGAGTCCTGCTTTAGTCCCGTTTTACTCCTGCTTTGGTCCTGCTTTGGTCCTGCTTTGGTCCTGCTTTGGTCCTGCTTTGGTCCTGCTCGAGTAGTGCTCGAGTCTTGCTTGAGTCCTGCTTGAGTCCCGTTTTACTCCTGCTTTAGTCCTGGTAATAGTCCTGCTTTAAACCTGCTTTAGTCCTGCTTTGGTCCTGTTTTAGTCCTGTTTTAATCCTGCTTTAGTCCCGTTTAGTCCTGTTTTAATCCTGCTTTAGTCCTGTTTACTCCTGTTTTACTCCTGGTAATAGTCCTGCTTTAGACCTGCTTTAGTCCTGCTTTAGTCCCGTTTTACTCCTGCTTTAGACCTGCTTTAGTCCTGCTTTAGTCCCGTTTTACTCCTGCTTTAGTCCTGCTTTAGTCCTGCTTTTTGTCTTTTTCTTCTTCTAGTTTTAATTCTAGACTTGAACTGGTTTTAGTCCTTGATTTGACCCGGCTTGGGGCTTGTTTTGGGCCTTAACTGACAAGTAAACTGGAGTTTGTGAATTTTCTTTCAAGGTTACACATCAGTGAAGATAACCAGGCATCAAAACACACCAGTGCAACCTCAGTTATTTCTGTTAAAACAATGAGTATTTCTACCACACCAAATTCATTTAAGTCAAAGTTAAAAGCTCAAATGCATAAACGATTATTGCTTATTAACTCTAAAATAAATTACACGTTGTCAGGCATCAAAACACACCAGATTCGTCTATTTACTACAACACTAAAGGTGAATCAAAACCAATTATAAAACCAAAAATATTACTCATTCATACAGTGCGATTCTCAACTTTAACAAGAAAAATAAGAAATAAATTCTATCATTTCTGTTACACAACAAATATTTTCTATACCACACCAGTCAAAGTTAAAAGTTCAAATCATTGATCAGTGTAAAACATCATCAATCAAATCACTTAAGGTGCATGATGTAATTTTCTGTTGGAGAGATGGTCACCTGCTCGCCTCCATGAAGTGTTATCTCTTCGCCTGGAATGTTCCACAGTATGGCATTACGGATGGGAGACCTCTGGGAATAGCAAGGTTTAAACCAGCTGGATTTCAGCATTGAATCTGGCAACCCAAATGAGAGTCATGTGAGGCTCATTCTGCTTTCTGATTGGGTAATCGTCTTGAACCAAAACAAATTATAACATAAACAACTTGTGGTTTTTTTAAAAGAATAAATCAGAATTCAATTGTTCTCAGTCAAAGTTAGATTTGATTTGAACATGTTTACGTGGAATTTCAAACCAGAATTTGGCAGATAGTTCTTTAATGCAGTGTAAATCCAAAACCAAATCCAAAGCTGTAGATTTGTGAAGAGGTGAGTCCACCCAAAGTAAGAATGCATGTTAACCTAGGGCAGGGGTGTCAAACTCATTTTGGTCCGGGGGCCGTATCCAACCTACTTTGATCCCAAAGGGGCCGGATCAGAAAACTCATGGCAAATATACCCCAAAAATAGCAATAAGTCCAAATTTGTGCAGTGAAACGCAAATTTATTACAGAATCTAGTACAGAACTCTTTCTTTTACAAAATATTATAATATTATGAACAACCTGAAACTTGATTTTATTTCAACACAAGCGTACAAGTTTCCAAGCAGGTTAACAAATAGGAATTAAATCAATTTTTCTTGCACTCCTGCACCACTTTTCTCATTTTTGACATTTTGCTGATGAGGGTGTCATGGTCAACAGTCAAAACGATGGTCCTTTAAGAGCGTTTGGAAAGAGGAGAGTCTTCATTTGTGCTGCTCTGGTGGGAGGGGCCACACACAGAGGCCCTGGAGACGCTGCTATGCTAAGCTACGCAGAAAAAGAGGCAGAAAATTAATTTTAATTTAAAAAAACCTAAATATTTTAATAGAAAATCACCCGAGGGCCATATTAAAGGTCTTAGAGGGCCAGATCTGCCAGCATGTTTGACACCCCTGATCTAGGGTGACCAGACGTCCCCATTTACCCGGGACAGTCCCAGTTTTGAGCCTTCAAGTGTCCCCTGTCCCTCCAGATTTATCCAAAACCAGTGATTTGTCCCAGTTTTATACAAGAAATGCCCTTGTTGTTCCTATTTTTGACCAGTTTTATACCTGCTAACAATAAAAAGAGTCATACATTGATTTGTTTGGGCAAAATACAGAAAAGCTGCTTAAAAGTGACCAAAACACAAAGAAAATATGACTAAACTGACACATGTTAGTCGTGAAAGGGCCAAGCGCAGAACAATTTTCCTTAATTTCGCACTCATTTCACAATTTTATTATTACCAACCAACCGAACTGAGAGTGTCCCAGTTTTTGATTTTGAAATTCTGGTCAGCCCATGTTAACCAACGCATTTTTGAGCAATAAAAACACCCGCAATCGAAGAAATGCAAGACAGATCACTTTAACGCCATACTGAAGGACATTTGAGGCGAAGAATATTCACCAGAAAAGCTCCATAATACACCTTTAAGCCACACATTTCCATGCGATTTCACTATTCACTCTGGTCTTTTTTTGTTTTGTTTTCTTTACTCACTTTTTGTCCATTTTTGGCATTTCGCTCCTTCAAACATCAACAATGAGCATAAGGAAAATGAATTAGTGACACAAAAAGACGATATAACATTAGAAATAGTTGGATACAGATTAATTTAAAGAGAGTAAGTGAAACTAAATTTTTTGGAGTCCTGATTGATGAAGGTCTAAACTGGAGGTCTCATATAAATTACACTAAAAGCTACATTTTCAAAGAAATTTCTGTGTTGCATAACATAAAGTTCTCATTATTAACCTCGTATAACTCCATAATCGCACCATATCCGCTGTTGTGTGTAGATATTTGGGGTTCGACATGTAAAACTTGCCTAAAGACATTATTTATTTTACAGAAAAGGACTTTGAGAATTATCACCAGCAGTCAGAGCATCCAACCCATTATGTGTTCAACTTAAAGTGTTGAAAATGTGTGATTTTGCTGAATTAAAGGAGAATTAAAGTTTTTTTTTTTAAACAATCTGAGCCTTATTTCAGTAATAAAACAAGTTGTTTTACTCACCCATAGCACTGGTGTCATTTGGCAGACCCTCCAGGAATTCGCGATGTTGCAATTTGCAACTTCAACGCAACTTCAGCCAATCCCCGCGAATTCAGGGCGGTGTTGCAATTTTGACCAATCACCGCAACTTTTCCGCAATTTTTACTAATTTTGACCAATCATCGGCGACGTATTGAACGCCGACCAACTTCCTTCTGTGTAGGAGACATAACTGAGATGAGGTGCACGGTGCGTTTGTGTGTGTGTGTGCGGCAGAGGCGGTGGTTCACGTGAGTGTGGGTGTGTGCACGTACGGAAGTGTGTGCGTGTAAAAGCGCGCGCTCACCTGTCACACACAGGAGAGAGTCAGGGTATTTTTTGTTGACCGCAAACCATTCATTCATCTTTCACGTTAATCTGTTCATCCTGCTGGTTTTCATGAGTTCCATTTCATCCTGCTGCGCTGTCATAACTGTGTGCGCTCTTTTTGTAATGCACAAAACGCATATCTGGATCTCAGCGTATCTGTCACCATAGCCTCCTCTTTGCGCGTCACAAATCTGCGAGCCATAGGACCCAACCTCATATTCTCGGCGGCTAAAAGGTTTGAGTTTGGAAGCCGCAACATTCTGCTTTACTTCCGTGTGGCTAAACGAAACTGCGGCCGTGTCCCAGTTCCCAGAGCGCAGAGCTCGGAGCGCGGCCCGAAGGGGGCTCAGACTGCAGTCAAGGAGGTGCACACTTGCTCAGCCCCGACTGCAGTCCGCGGACCGTTTAACGTCTGCGGTCTTCGGGCCGCGTGTTAACTGCGCATGGGACAAAAAAGAAGTGGGACAGCAGTCGTCGCGCTGGTGTTCTGGCAAAATGTCTGACGCACATGCCCTTTGGGCCACGCTCCGAGCCGCGCGCCCTGGGAATTGAGACACGGCTTCTAATGGCAAAGAAACATGTCTGCGGCCAACCACCTGCCCACAAAAATAACAGCAAAAGACCGAAACAGTTCCCCTCCTAGTAGTAATTTATTTTCGATATTGGCAAGGTTGTTTTAGGACCATATCTGTGATCTCTGTGTCTTTGTATTATTCTTTGTCAGTAATAACTCAGTATTCAAAATATTATTCAATTTTAATTACAAAAAGTGAAAATCACAACTATTTATCGCAACTTTTACTTCCTCCCGCAACAAAAACCTTAAAAGCACCGCAACTTTCATCACAACTTTTTGGAAAAGCTCCCGCAAATTCAGGCATTTTAGCCCGCAACAATCACAAAAAATGCCCGCGAAATCCTGGGGGGTCTGATTTGGGGTATTTCCGGAGATGTTTTAGATTAGCGATCTCCGTAACGTGAGTTCTGGGGGCACATGTTTGCGGTCTCCAAATAACACAAACTTTAGCACTTTTCAAATCATTTCAAATCAAATCTTAGTCTACACTTTCGTTTGAGTCAAAAGTGGCCTGTAATCCGAGATTTAGCCATAGTTTCGAGTAGATGAGGACAGTGCGCATGTGCCGAGTCACAGCCGTTTTGCAGATAAGAAGACGCAACTTTTCTGTTGCGAGTGACACATGGCAGAAGATTCGGACTTTGAGGCTGAAGAGGACTTATGGAGGACTGAAGAGGAGTATACGGATGAGGAGACAGAATGGATACGGAAAGAATGAAGCGGAGACGGTTTTAGGAGCAGCAGAGAACAGCCATCGGTTTCACGTTACTTCTCAGAATCGTGCGCTGAATCCACTGGCATTCTTTCTTTTCCTTTGCTGGTAAAAAATCATCCTGACTGAAGTGGGTACTGCAAACACGATGGTCCAAATGTCTTACAGCTTTGCCTTTCATGTTTGGGTCCCGAGAGCTGAGAGCGAAATAAGCCGTGAATGAGCACATGCGCACTGTCCTCCTCATCTACTCGAAACTATGGATAAATCTCGGATTACAGGCCGAAAGTGTAGACTAAGACATTGAGCTTCTGTAATTTGAAAAGTGCTAAAGTTTGTGTTATTTGGAGACCGCAAACATATGCCCTGAGAACTCATGTTACGGATATCGCTAAACTAAAACATCTCTGGAAATGCTCCATATGACACCAAAGTGCTATGGGTGAGTAAAACAACTTGTTTTGAAGTGAGATGCTTTCAGTCTCATTGTGAGTATGTATGACGTAAATTGTACATATGAATAGTGACAATAAAAGGCATTCTATTGTCATCACACTGTTGATGTCTTTTTGAATTCTTTATGAATGAAACAAACAAACAAACAAAAATAAAAGTCAAACTCACCTTTTTTCCTCTTTGAAATACAACACTGGCTTTCTTCTGGACGAATACATCATCTTGGTGAAGGCAGGCGGGTGTAGAACAGTCTGAAGCTTTTTCACGTTTCAAAGGCATTTAAATGTGCCTAAATGGCCATAATTAATTGTATTTTTGCACAAATATAACCTCCATGCTAACGTGATCCACCCCTTACAACAATTAAACGTCTGCGGTCCATTTTAGGGTTTTAAATTGGCAACAAAAGCTGAAAACCCCCGTTAGAAGGCATTAGGAAGTGTGCAGCATGAGCTGCTGGACACGTAGCATGAAGCAGCCAGAAACACGCACAGGTCCACCTAAAAACACGATTTACGAGATTTCATTTGACATTTTACGGTGACATCTTGCTCTGATGAACCTCCGCTACCGCCGCTGTTATGTCGATGTCAAATCAGCGCAATATTAAAAGAAATAAACAAGAAATAGACGTAGATTAAAAAAAAAAAAAAAAAAATCAGAACACAAGCCGATTGTAAAGCGGTCCGACGGAGAAATAGAGCCGACAGGCAAAGTGGTAATTAACGTTGAACGTTCCGCCTTTCTATTAGGATAAAAATAAATAAATAAATAAATAAATAAATAAATAAATAAAAATTGTTTGTCCTTTAAAAACACCAGATCCTGTGCATTATGTAATTCTTTAATTTACTCTTACCCAAAAGTTATTCTTTAATTTACTCTTACTTGAGATTAAGATTAAGTAATACTTTTCCCAAATAACTTTTTTAATCTTACTTGAGCAATTTCTTGGACCACTAGTTTGTACTTTTACTTGTGTAATATTATTTTGGAGTAACATTATAATTACTTAGGTAAATCTTTGGCTACTTTATCCACTTCTGAATACTATGATACTTGTAATTATTAGGACTGTCAATTTAATGCATTAATAAGATTAATTAATTACACTGCAAATGAATGTGTTATAAAAATTAATGCAATTACTTATGAGTGGCAATTCAATGTGCGCGCATTTTAAATTTGGCGTGCGGTGACCAAATCGCTGCCAGGGCCTTTGAACGGGAGACGGAAGACGGGACGATCAACAAGAAATCACGGGATTTGGAGCTTTTGTCAAAAAGAATTTTCCGATCACTGAAGCTGCTCCAGCCTGACAGATCATTTGAACGATAAACACGTCCGTTCAAGTTCCATCGTTACCGGTGATAGAGCGAGCGTGAGCGCACTTCACCAAACCACCAAACCACCAAACCAACGAACAAATCACGCTCGCAGAATTTGGGAAATGATTGAGCAAAGCGAGCAAAACTGACAGACTCAAACGCAAAGTCGGTTCATTCGTTCGCCGGTCAGAGTCAGCTCGCGGGCCCGCATTTGGCCCTCGGGCCTTGAAATGCCGATGATGCCCGAGCCACCTCAGCTGCTCCTCTCGACGTGGAGGAGCAGCGGCTCTACTCCGAGCTCCTCCCGCGTGACTGAGCTCCTCACCCTATCTCTAAGGGAGCGCCCAGTCACTCTGCGGAGGAAACTCATTTCGGTCGCTTGTATCCGCGATCTCGTCCTTTCGGTCATTACCCAGAGCTCATGACCATAGGTGAGGGGAGGAACGTAGATCAACGGTAAATCGAGAACTTTGCCTTTCGGCTCAGCTCCCTCTTCACAACGGTCCGGTACAGCGACCACATCACTGCCGACGCTGCACCAATCCGCCTGTCAATCTCACGCTTCATCCTCCCCTCACTCGTGAACAAGACCCCGAGATACTTGAACTCCTCCACCTGAGGCAACCAAAAAATGATGATTATTTGAGTAGATTTCCCTGATCTGACTAATTTGTTGGACCACTGCTTTGTACTTCTACCTGAGAATTATTATTTTGAAGTCATGGTACTATGACTTTAGTACAATATTTGGCTGCTCCACCACCTCTGGATATACACGAATGAAACTTGCACCACTTCCTTTATTTTCATTTATTTAAAACAAATCTTGGTTAAGTCACAGTCTAATCAAACTTTGACATTTTAAACCGATCACCTTCAAACTCTTATTATATCTCGAGTGCAATCTTCACACAGTCTCTACAAAAATAACCCATATTTTTAAATAAAACTGAGAAACAAAAAACAGAAATCCCCTCAAAAAGAGCACAATTTTAGATTTCGAGGACCTAAAAACATGAGCATAGATATTTTTACAAACCGAAAAGTCTTCACTTGCAAAAATTAAAGGTTTTATATGACATGAAATAGACTTTTGTGAGCTTTAAGTCGCGTTACAATGCCGTTTCCTGCTCAAAACAAACCTGGAGTTCATTCACACTACCATTTATTATCAAGTCTGTCTGTCAAAATGCTCTGTTCCACCTTGTGATGTCATGTAGTGGTAGTTTTGAAGCTCCTTTCAGCTTTAGTTCAGTAAAAATCGTCAATTCAAAGGCTGAAATCATCCAAATTGTTCTAGTGAAGGTTCATGGAGTTTAAAAAAACACACTAGAGTTTAAGAAAAAAGCCTAAATCTGCAGGGTTTGTGTGTTAAACATGTGCGAATGAAACAAAACACAACTCCAGGTGTGTTTGTGACGAGGAAACGACATTATTATTATAACATTGATCAGAAAACAGCATAATACCGGCCCTTTAAAAATAGTACGAGTTGGACCAGGACCGGGACTTGAAATACTATTTTTTGAAGTAGAAATTGTGTACAGAAAATATCTATGTACATACAGACAGGTCCCAACTTATGCCTAAAATCCTAAAGCTCCTCCTCCGTGTAAAAACTGCATTCACTTATTAAAGGTGCATTGCGTAACTTTTCTGATGGTCATTATTGCTTTGCCTGGAACGTTCCGCAGAATATCTTCTTTTTTACGCAGTGACCAGGCCGAGTTACGGGTCAGATCTGTGCTAAGGCGACCCCAGATACCACAATGAATCGAATCGTAAAGCGTAAACAAAGAAAGCAGGAAGTTCGCTGGTGCACTGTTAGCATGCTGGTTGTTGTAAGCGATACATCGGCGCGCTCTGGCGTCTGAAAGCGGAGGAAAAAACTAGTTGCTTTCACGTTTTTAAGACGGTGAAAATTTGTACTTTTAATTGGTGTTGGCGCGATACTGAAATTTCAACGCTAAAGAATGCACTCGATACTCAATACTGATACCAATACTTTTCCTTTAGACAAAAGAATGGGATTTTTAAGATTAGGTTCCATCCGGACTCGGGCCAGGACTTGGGTCAGGACTCGGGCCAGGACTCGGGCCAGGACTCAATTGGGAAAACCAAAACCATGAAATCGGAGTAAACCAGATCCAAATTAGATCCAACCCATGTTACTACAGACTAAACAGGCCTAAACCAGGACTAAACCAGGTCTAAACCAGGACAGAATCAGGACTGAACCAGGTCTAAACCAGGACCGAACCAGGACCGAACCAGGTCTAAACCAGGACCGAACCAGGTCTAAACCAGGACTGAATCAGGACTGAACCAGGTCTAAACCAGGACCAAACCAGGTCTAAACCATGACTGAACCAGGTCTGAACCAGGTCTGAACCAGGTCTGAACCAGGTCTAAACCAGGTCTAAACCAGGTCTAAACCGGGACCAAATCAGGACTAAACCGGGACGAAACCAGGTCTAAACGCAGGTCTAAAACCAGGACTAAACCAGGTCTAAACCAGGACGAAACCAGGACTACAGTTGGTCCAAGAAAGTCAGAAGGTCTAAACTTGGACAACGGGGGTCAAACCAGATCTAAAGTACTGTTCAATCAATCAAACAATATTTATAAAGCGCTTTTCATACAAAAATGTAACACAAAGCGCCTTACAGGGATTAAGGATTAGAAGATTGACTTTTATTGATCTCACACAGGAGAAGTTGTTTCTACATTTGACCCGGGGACCATCCCCATGATTATTTAGTCTTGGTCAGGACCTCAGCTGGAGGATTTTACCTGTGGCGCATGTTGTAGTTGTGCAGTATCTAGTTTCCATCTTAGTTTTAGTATCGATTAGTTTCTGGTTTTCGATACTTGTGACGACCCTACAAACGTTTTTGAGCATTAAAAACACCCATAATTAAACAAATGCAAGATAATTACTGTAATGTCATACTGTGGAACATTCCAGGCAAATCTCCTCTATACGCTGGGTGAAGTTCCCTCCAGAAAAGTTACACAGTGCGACTTTAAAACATTAAAATAGTTGAAAAATAAACTCCATTGGCCAGTAACATTTACAGCAGACGGAGCCATGGCAGATCTGCTGCTCGGACGAAGTTCAAGGGGGAGGTGCAGGTTTTCAGTTCATTTTTGTGCACTTTGTCCCCGTGTTTGTACTGCTTTAAGATCCCGAAACCGAACAATCCTTCTCCTCAGCACCGTTTCGTTTCAAAGCAGAACTCGGTCAGAGAGCGAGAGATACAAAAATACATTCATACCATCCTCAAAACAACCGTACAACGACTTAACCCACGTTTATTTAAGAGAAAACCCCATGTCCTGCCAATTATTATCTAATTTTTGCACCGTTTCTCCTTACGACCTCCTGAAAAATCACTGAAATGTACTTGTATTACTATATTTCTATGTTTATTATACCCAATTTGACACCAGTCTAAGTTCACGTTCTTGAATTAGATGATTTCCGACGATTTTGATGATTTTTAACTCAGTTTTGGGAAGAAATCTCCAAATTTATCTTCCAAAAATGTTCAACCTTATCATTTTTTGTTTTTTTTTCCTTCATTTGATCCAAAAGAACTACGCGATGCTGCTGAATCCTACACCGATTAAGGGAATGAAACTGTAGAACGAAGCAAGTACAGAGCGGTGACAAAAAATAAGCGATGAAAGACGAATCGAACGTGCACAAATCACTCCAAAGACGACTTCAGGTGGGTAAATGGTGAGAGGAAACAACTAAAACACGATTAAAAACTCTGGAAAGTCACATTCGCGTAAGAGATCCGTTTAAAACCCTTTCAAAGGACGACAATCACGTCTTTGGGGTCGCATAACGGCACCACTTTCTGAAGATAGGTTGTAAAAAAAAAAAAAAGTGTAATTTTCATGGTAGAACACGTTGAACTTTGGGCCAGTTGTTTGCCCGAGTAATTACAGAAATATGAAGCGTAAACCAGGTCAACAAATCTGCGATCTGACAGTTAAACTCCACCTCCACCAACTCCAAACTCCACCTGCGAATCCTGACCCGTTTCCAGCTCTTTTTTAAACTAAAGGAATTCTGGAATACTGTGATGTTATGAGAACGCCACCTACTGGTTTGAGGTGAGGTTGTACAGTAGATCAAGCACGTGCCAAACAAACAAAACGATCGTAAAAACCGAAGATACCAAACACTACAGAGTTCTGCTTTGAAACGAAAAGGGGAAGGTCGGACTTGCACGGGCTGGTTTCGGACCAGCCCCTTGCCGGGTTCAGGAGCGAGTAGGTCCGGTCCCGGGTTTAGACCAGTTTCTTGGCCTCGAAGAAGGACTTGAGGTGCCTCATTTGCCAGATGCCGATGGCGACCAGGATCAGGGTCTGGACGATGGACCACCACAGGACCCTCTGGTTGGTGCTCTCGCTGGTCTGACGGAAGCGCTCCTCGCGGTACTGAGGAAAGACGACATTCACAGTCACAATCACCGACTGAGAAAATAGCTGGAGAACGAAGAAAGTGCAGAGCGGTGGGTGATCGTGAATATGGTGCAGTGAAAATAAGTGAAGACGATTGAAACATGCACGAATCACTCCAAAAACAACTCTGAGTGAGTAAAAGGTGAGGGGAAAGAACTAAAAAATGGTCTGAAAAGTTGATTTTTCACAATAGATCTGATCTAAAGGTACACTGTGTAGGATGGTGGCGCATTGGTGGATGGTGGGTATTGCAATTCCGGTTCTAGCTACGGCAGACTTCGAGGGTCATACACAACAGTATTAAGTAGCAGAATCTCCCAGGAACCAGTAAGTGGTGGTATGCGCAAGCGACGCGTAACCGAGAACCGTGTTCGAGAACAAAACTGCACCTCACTGAGCCTCGTAATGCTTGGTGTGTCTGCTAACAAAAACTTCGAAGTGCTAGAAGTAACAAAAATTAGGCTCACACAAGGCTATAATAGCGAAAGTGTATATTGTAGCCGAAAAGTACTACAAGAAGTTTGTGATATGAAACTGGAGCAACAGACTAAGTTTAGGACCTGACTAGCTAGAGTAAGTGTGATCCGGCAACATGCTTGTCATTGTTTATCCAAACGTGTGAAATCCACGGGCCAGTGCCGACAGCTATAAAGAAAACGGCGAAGGCGGAGCCCAAAATACAGTATGTCCTTCTGCGGCTCTCGTAATTAAAATGGATGCCGCTACACGGGGAAGATCCCCCTTTTATGCAGGTGAAATCGACTATATCTAAGTCCAACAGAATACTTCGATTTCATGATGGAAGGGAAAAGGCTTGGAAAACACTGTATTTTTGAATGGGCATCTTCAATTTCGGTAATTAACGGGTAAAAATCTTACACAGTGTACCTTTAAAGAGGGGGAATTACACTTCTATGGGGTATTAACTGCTAACACATTTAGATCTTTGCACATCGCATCGGGTTTGTCAAGTTTTCATGTATTTTTTGTATAATTCTCTTGTATAAAAGCACAGGCTTGTGGGCGGAGCATTGGACAGAATCGTACAGCTCACCGTAAGGACGGTCTGAATAGAAGTAGTAGTAGTACTTATAGTCCTAGTAGCAGTTTGCCCTCGCAAAGTTCTGCTCTGTCTGCATCTTGTACATTAACATACTACAGTAGTAACAGCAGCAACAGCAGCAGCAGCAGCAGCAGCAGCAACAGCAGCAGCAGTAGCAGTACCAGCAGTAGTAGTAGAAGTAGTAGTAGCAGTAGTAGTAGCAGTAGCAGTAGCAGTAGCAGTAGCAGTAGTAGTAGTAGTAGTAGCAGTAGTACAAATAATATTTGCATTACTGGTAGCTTAACCCTCCAGTAGTTCTGCTCCTTCTGGATCTGGTCCATTACCATTAGGGATGCAAATTATCGATTAATTCATTAATCTATAGTTGATTGACTTTATCGATCGACTTACGATTAATTGACAAGCGGCGTTTTTCACCTGAATTTTAGTGTTTCAATAGGGTCTTTAAGAATATAAGCTATAGTAACATAACACTGAGTCATAAATATATCATAGTATTATTATATTGTATATTCCTCAATTAATTATTCCTTAGTAAAAAGCAGACAAATGTATTGATGCTGAATAACAAAATACAGTAATCCCGCGCTCTACCGCGGTTTGTGGATTTTTATTTTTTACAATAATTTTTTTTATAGTGTAACATTTTTTTATAGTGTAACATTGTGTTCTGCATCATGATTGGCTAAGAGACTAGACCAGGACTAAACGTGGACTAAACGTGGACTAAACCAGGTCCAGACCAGAACTAAACCAGGTCTAAACCAGGTCTAAACCAGGACTGGGTCTGGACTAAACCAGCACTGGACCAGGTCTAGACCTGGATTAAACCACCACGTGCGAGGCCCGCGCGTACACCGGGCAGTGCCGTTGGCGCCTGCGGCCGGCTGGGAGTCGAGCTTGGTGCAGCGCGGTGCGCGGTTGCCTTGTTCCTTGTTTCGTGACAACGTGGGTGCGCGTGTCCGCGATTAACGATTAATTGCAATTAATGCATTTTGTTCAACCAACGTCTCGATCGACAATTAATCGTAAGTCGATTAATTGTTGACATCCCTAATTACCATACTGTAGTAGTAGTAGTAGTAGTAGTAGGAGTCGTAGTAGGAGTAGTAGTAGTGATAGTAGTAGTAGTGGCAGTATGTTTTTACCCTCTGGTAGTTCTGTTCTTTCTGGATCTGGTCTATTACCATACTGTAGTAGTAATAGCAGTAGTAATAGTTGTAGTAGCAGTATTAGTAGTAGTAGAAATAGTAGAAGTATTAGTATTAATAGTAGTTGTAGCAGCAGCAGTAGTAGCAGTAATAGTAGCAGTAATAGTAGTAGTAGTAGCAGTAGTAGTAGCAGTAGTAGTAGCAGTAATAGTAGTAGTAGCAGCAGTAGTAGTAGCGGCAGTAGTAGTAGCGGCAGTAGTAGCAGCAGTAGCAGTAGCAGTAGCAGTAGTAGAAGTAGTAGTAAAAATAGTAGTAGCAGTAGTATTTTTACCCTCTGGTAGTTCTGCTCCTTCTGGATCTGGTCCACCTGCTCCACCAGCTGCCGGACTCGGAGCTGCAGTTCTGAGAGTTTGTCTTTAGCGGCGATCTCGGCGTAGTTGTTGGTGTGTTCTCCCACCTGGATGTCCAAATGCACCCTCTGAAACCACAACAACAAACGTGGGATTACGTTAGCCACACAACATTTATCCAGAGTACTTTTACTTTAACTTCTCTAAGATACAGACAGACTTGCTCAACCAAACATGTGTGAATGAAACAAAACACAACTCCAGGTGTGTTTTTGAGGAGTCCGTTTAGCGTAATAAAGAATCTGAAGGTCAAGGCTCTGGCAAAACAGGTTCAGTAAATATTTTTTAAACTGCAGGAGCGAAGGCCATGTACTAGTTCCTTTAATAATAACTTGTGTGGGATAAGTTGTCGTACCAGCATGCCTCCAGCGAAGAGGGCGAACTTGGAGGAGTTGGAGTGAAGGCAGATCTGGTGCTCTCCGGGAGTATGGGAGGTAAAGGTGAAGCGTCCCTCTGAGCCGTACTGACGAGACAGGATCACCTACACAAAACACAACAGCGTCGTCGTCAACCAGGTACAGAAACAAACCAACTGTATATCCATCTCTATCTCTCTCTATCTCTCTCTCTATCCCTCTCTCTATCTCTCTCTATCTCTAGATAGAGAGAGATAATTAGATAGGACATGCATCATTTGTACTGTCCAGGCATGTTCTGCCTTGTATTGTTTTATATTAATTTATACCATTTTAAGTTAAGCAGGACAGATATTTATTTTATTCTGTTAATCTTATTATTTTGTATTAAAAATAAATTGCTAAAAAAATTGCTGGAAAAAAAAGTATGATTCGTTAGAGTACTCGATTACTCGAAAAAAATAATCGACAGAGTACTCGATTCCAAAAATACTCGATAGTTGCAGCTCTAGACTGTAAACATTTGCCGATTCGTCAGTCATTTTCCTCCGTGCCGTGTCTCCTGTACAGTACAGAATGCGTTCAGCCAAATTTATATACCATATTTTTTGGACTACTATCGCTCCGGAGTATAAGTCACACCAGCCAAAAAATGCGTAATGAAGAAAAAAAAAACAAAAAAAACATAAGTCGCACTTTTTGGAGGAAATTTATTTTATAAAATCAGACACCAGGAACCAGGATTTCATCTTGAAAGGCATGTATTTCAATTTGAAAGGCAATAGTAATAATAACCACAGAATAGAGAACAACAGCCTGTTAACGTAACATATTAATATGTTAACGGATAACTATAACATAAATAACATCCCGTAACAAGTTTACCAAACTCTCCATCTCACTCCAAATCACTAAATCCACTGAATTCATCCTCGGTGTCATTTCAGAACAACTCCACGAACTCCGGAGGTAAACATTTTCAGTGGTACAGAAGTAATAGTAGTAGCAGATACTGGCACACAAGCCTACAGCTTTTAGGGATTTTAATATACATCGGTAGTTTTCAAGTCAAGCCACGAGAGGGCACTCAAGGCTTGCGAAAATTTTACAATATACAAGTCGCTCCGGAGTACAAGTCGCAGAACCACCCAAACCATGAAAAATAGTGCAACTTATAGTCCGAAAAATACGATAAATGTTCGATCGCTCGCAGTGTGACTTTGAAGTGCTGTATGTTTTCTCCCCGACAAAACCCACAATGTCGACGAAACGTTCTGCACCAGAAGAAGGCACCTGCATGAGTCACTATTAATAATTTCTTATGTGTCCATGCTAGTAGGTTGATCATTAAAATTGAATTTGTTATTTCTAAAAGCTATCATATTACTTCTGTTTATATAGGAAAACGTTTATGTTTTGATTTCTCAAACAAATACAGTATGTTTAGGGGTGTTTGGTTTCATTCTATAATACTGTGCTTTTTTTTGTTGAAAATCTACAAAAGTTTGAGTGTTTGAATAAGAGAGAGAAATAAGAGAGAGAAAACGTTAATTCCAGTCTGAGAAAAGTGTAGAATGTGTGTGGTGAGGCGTTTACAGCCTTAAAACATGTAGAATATGTAGAATAATTGTAAAATATAAAGCTGACTCCTTCTCGGATTTCGCCTATTGCGGGTTATTTTTAGCACGTAACCACCGCGATAAACGAGAGACCACTGTATGATTTAATGTTTATGTTTTAGTGTGTCTCTGTTTAACATATAGATTAGACCAGACATGTTCCACAAAAGGCCGGTGTGGCTGCAGGTTTTCTTTCCAACCAAGCAGCAGCACACCAGACTTGACTCATTTAATCAACTAATCTCAGTCTTCAGACAGTTGAAGATGTGGCCTTGGATGGTTGGAAAGAAAACCTGCAGCCACACCGGCCCTTTGTGGAACAGTTTGACACCCCTAGATTAGACTAATAATGCAGGATTACTCAAACATGTGTGAATGAAACAAAACAACTCCAGGTGTGTTTCTGAGGAGTCAGTTTAGTGTAATAAAGAATCTGCAGGTTAAGGCTCTGGCAAAACAGGTTCAGTAAATATGTTTTTGAACTACAGGCACGAAGGCCATGTACAGTCTCTCCTCCTTTGGGAATCATATTTTTCACATGTATTATAACAAAACTGGCAAAGAAACAAACAATATTGAGTCTTGAAAGATGCTCAAACATGCATGAAACACTCCAAATATTCAGAGCTGACGAAGCCTCTCGGATGAGCGGAGAAACGTTTTCGACCAAACAAACTTTGTCCAGTTGACAAATTGAATTTCTCCTTTTATCATGGATTCTACCTGGATGACTGAGGGACTCTTCACGCACTCCAAATACAACTTCAGAGCGTAAATCAGAAGGAAACAACTAAAACACAGTAAAAAAAACTCTTTTTTGCTGAATAAAACCGCTTTAATCTCTAACCTGTCATCTGCACTTTAACTCAATTGCAGATCCATCAGCTCCAGTAAATCAGAACATGTGTTGTAATGTAATTTTAAACCAGTTTGACGTGCACCATCACAAACATCTCCAGGCTTAGATCCATCAGCTCCAGTAAATCAGAACATGTGTTGTAATGTAATTTTAAACCAGTTTGACGTGCACCATCACAAACATCTCCAGGCTTTGGCTCATCTTAAATAAACTTAACCTGCAGCGCCCCCCAGTCGTACCTTGTCGTCAGGGTCCTTCACCTCCACAAACATCCCCAGACCCTGAGTGGCAGGCAGGTACTCCTCTTTCTGTTTGTCGTAGAGCTGAGTGCGGTAGTTCCCTGTCACGACAAAGAGGATTCATTTTGTGATGTTAACAATGACGACTGCAACATACTGTATTTACTTTTTAACCATATTTTGATTTTTTTCCCCTTTACTTGTACATATACATTTATGTAACTATGCCTTATTTACACTAGTCTCTTGCTATTTTTGCTACTTAATTAGAATTTATTATTACCATTTATATATATATATTTGTTATTATAATATATTGTGATGTGTGAGCGACCGTGTCCAAATAATTTCCCTTGTGGATCAATAAAGTTCGTCTAAGTCCAAGTGTCTGAACCCGTCCAAGGGCATTTAACGTTTGAAACTGCTAAACAAATACAAGAATCCCATGCATTTCAGAACATGTTTGGAGACATGTGAATGGCATCAGACACACAGGGACATTTCAGAACGTGTTTACAGATGTCTAAACTACAGGTTCAAAAGCTTTTACACAGAAAAAGACCTCCATGGAGACACAGGGAGGGCATCTGACACACAGGACCACTTCAGAACACGATTGTAGAGGTCTAAATGACAGGGTTAGCAGCTTTTACACAGAATAAAACCCAACTAGAGACACAGGCCCTACCTCTGACACACAGGAACACTTCAGAAAATGTTTTAGTGTCTGAACTCCAAGGTTAGCAGCTTTTTCGTAGAATAAGACCCAAATGGAGACACAGGGAGGACATCTGACACACAGGAACACTTGAGAACATGTTTGTAGAGGTCTAAACTACAGGGTTAGCAGTTTTTACACAAATATTTTCAACATTTGTGCTCATTTTATAATCATAAACAAACCTTTTAATATTGGAACACTGCCCCCTGCTGCCTAAACATGCAAAGCTGCATTTTAAAGCCTTGTGGAAGGGTGGATGACTTTTGTGTGACGTTAAATGTTCAGTTTGACATAATCCTACTTGGAAAAACAGTTAAAAGTGCGATTAATTTAGCTACCTTTAGTTAGAAGTGTCTTTTTGTCAATAGTAGTTACTTTGATCCACCACTGACTAACTAGATTTGTCGATTCGTAGGAAATCTTGGTTTAACAGATACAATTTTACAAAAGTTACAGCAGTTTAAGATCTTACATTAACCATTAAGATTAACAATAGTGGTAATTTAACTAATCCGAGGCTTTATTTAATGTTTTAATCATATCCGGGGTAGTTCACTTCCAGATTTAGCATTAGCATTAGCAGCCCTTTCACCTCCGTCTCTAGGGTCTGTAAAGGATAAACACTCACCGATGATCATGGTCTCATCGGGGATCTCTTCTATGAAACATTTCTTCTCGATTTCCCCGATGTGGAAGTACAAGGAGGACACGAGACCGGAGAAAAGGTTGAGGAATAACAAAGATAAAGCGCTGGACTTCATGCTGACAGCCACCATCTTCCTGCCGGGTAGAGGACTCGACTGAGCATGCGCAGAGCCCGCAGTGCCACGTAAACCCTCAACCTGCGCGAGCCAATCAGAGCGCGGCGGAGGCATCATGGGAAATGGAGTTTGCATGTTAAATATAATAATACCGGTAATAATAATAATAATAATAATAATAATAATAATAATAATAATAATAATAATAATAATAATAATAATAATAATAATAATAATAATAATAATAATTAATACCCTAATTGTACATCCCTGCTCCCTACTTTTTTTTTTTTTTTTTTTTTTTTTTTTTAATTATTATTTTGTTGTCTAGTTTTTACACGCGGTGGAGGCATCATGGGAAATGGAGTTTATATCTTTAAATAAATAAATACATAAATACATAAATAAATACATTAAAAAAATAATGTTTACATTGCGGTTATTTAGGGGTTATTGAGGGGTATTTATTTCACTGGGTTTGCACTTGACTATTTTGCACTTTACAACTACGTATGTGGATGCTCCAAACACACTTTTGTTGTTCTTTCTTGTGCAATGACAATAAATACTTGAAATCTGAAATCTGAATAATAATAATAATACCCTTATTGTTTTTGCAGCTTTTTTTTTTTTTTTTTAATTATTTTGTTCTCTAGTTTTTGCATGCGGTGGAAGCATCATGGGAAATGGAGTTTATATCTTAAAATAAATAAATAAATAAATAAATACTACTACTACTACTACTACTACTACTACTACTACTACTACTACTACTACTAATAATAATAATAAATTCCTACTTTTCTATCATTTTATTTATTTATGTACTTTTATTTCGTTCTCTATTTTATTGTCTATTTCCTGTACTATGTTATATTATATTATGTTATGTTATGAATATGATGTACACTACATGAAATGTATGAAATAATTAAAAACTAAATTTAAATGAATAAATAATGGCACAGCGCAGAACACACTTGTAATGGCATCTTAAATCAAATTTGCAGACAGTAATAGTGTATACTTGAATAATTTATTAATACTGAATAACACACAGCAGAAGTTAGTACTGAAGGCAGTGTACAATATTAATAGTTAATATTTTAATTGAGAATACTAAATGAAACGCGGCAGTGAAAAGAGAAGCGGTAGTTCCGCATTTCACTGTTGGACGGCGCTGTGGTGCCGCGGGTGGCAGCGGAAGTAGACCCCCGGCGCGGTTTCCATGGCAACACAACATGGCGCTGGGTGAGACTGTTGTTTTCTGCTTTTAGACAGAATTTCACCTCTAGACGCGTAGTAAAGTTATTTTCTGTAGGTTCGTAGCATTAAACACGTGGTTAAATGTTAAAATATTTATTCAGCGATGACATAATTTGTTAATTTCCTCCGAAGAGAGAGTAAAGTGAGAAAAATCAGAGCTAATTCAAAGCGTCCATAGAAACAGAATGGTCATGCGCACTGGTGATGTATTCCAGCAATTATTTTATTCATGCACAGTTTTGATTCAATTTAAGTGAAATGTAAATAGAAGAAAGTGTAACAAATAATAAATAATAAAGTCGGTAGTACTTTACTTGAGTAATGTTTTAAGGAAATTGTACTTTTCAGAGCACTTTTCTACACACATACTTTTACCCTCCTTGAGTAATACAAAATAAATTTGAATTGAAGTAACAGTACTCTTACATGGTTCCTCTACAATTGACAAAAGTTTTATGTTGACAAAATGAAATTATTTGAATATTTCACTGCTCTTTCTGTTATGATTTAGTCTTGTTTTTGTCTGTCCTTTAAAAAGACCAGATCCTGTGCATTATGTAATGTTTTGTCCTTCAGTTTACATGAAGTTTAAATGATAAATCAAATGTTATGTCCCAAAAGTTATTCTTTAACTTACCCTCACTTGAGTAGTACTTTTCCAAAATAACTTTTTTAATCTTACTTGAGTAATTTCTTGGACCACTAGTTTGTACTTTTACTTGTGTAATATTATTTTGGAGTAACATTATACTTACTTAAATCTTTGGCTACTTTATCCACTTCTGAATACTATGATACTTGTAATTATTAGGGCTGTCAGTTTAATGCATTAATTAGATTAATTAATTGCACTGCAAACTAATGCGTTATAAAAATTAACACAATTATGAGCGGCAATTCAATGCGTGCGGCGACCAAATTGCTGCTAGGGCCTTTGAACGACAAGTTTATTTATAAAAAGAATGAAGACAACAAGAACGCCGTGATTTGGAGCTTTTGTAAAAAAGAATTTTCCGATCACCGAAGCTGCTCCAACCTGACGGATCATTTGAACGATAAACACATCCGGACAAGTTCCATCGTTACCGGTGATACAGCGAGCGTGAGCGCACTTCACCAAACCACCAAACCAACAAACCAATAAACCAACAAACCACACACGCAGGATTTGGGAAACGATTGAGCAAAGCGACCACAGAAAAACTGACAAACTCAAACGCAAAGTGGGTTTGTTCGTTCGCTCAATCGCTCGCTCACTCACTCTTAAAATGCAATTAATTAGATTAATTAATTACAAATCCTGAAATTAATTAGATTATTTGTTTTAATCGCTTGACAGCACTAGTAATTATATAATAACCAGTCAGAACTCTAGAAATATATGGAATAATGAAATATACGGAAGCCGACAGAGGCCATGTTCGTAATGATTATTTTCCACCTTAAAGGAGAATTAACGTTTTTTACAATCTGAGCCTTATTTCGGTAATAAAACAAGTTGTTTTACTCACCCATAGCACTTTGGTGTCCTTTGGAGCATTTCCAGAGATGTTTTAGTTTAGCGATATCCGTAACGTGAGTTCTCGGGGCATATGTTTGCGGTCTCCAAATAACACAAACTTTAGCACTTTTCAAATCATAGAAGCTCAATGTCTTAGTCTACACTTTCGTTTGAGTCAAAAGTGGCCTGTAATCCGAGATTTACCCATAGTTTTGACAGTCACAGCTTATTTTGCTCTCAGCTCTTGGGACCCAAACATGAAACGCAATGCTGTAAACTATGGATAAATCTCGGATTACAGGCCACTTTTGACTCAAACGAAAGTGTAGACTAAGACATTGAGCTTTTATGATTTGAAAAGTGCTGAAGTTTGTGTTATTTGGAGACCACAAACATATGCCCCGAGAACTCACGTTACGGATATCGCTAAACTAAAACATCTCCGGAAATGCTCCAAATGACACCAAAGTGCTATGGGTGAGTAAAACAACTTGTTTTATTACCGAAATAAGGCTCAGATTGTAAAAAATGTTAATTCTCCTTTAATAACGAGAAAATTATCTCGAGCTCTTGAGAAAACAGCTGAGATGTAGGCCTAGCTACTGCTACGCCCCCTTGTAGGCCAGACGGCGAAGGCTGGAGACGACATGAAGACGTAGCTACGGATCCCTGATCAAAATATTGCCTTATCAGCTGATCGATTATTATTCCAGATATTCTAATGACCAAAAGCGTGTCTATCCAGAATGAGAAATAGCCCCGAAGTCAGCCTGTCACAACGTGGTGGTAGACGTTTCATTTGTTTTCTCGAGATCACAAATTAATTATCTCGTTATCTCGGGATAACAAGGAAGAAAAAATATTGCTTATGAATATGGCCTCTGTCGACTTCCGTAAAATAATCTATAGTAATAAAGTTTTTTTTTCTCTCTCTCTTTATTTTTCCAGGAAACCAACAGATCGTATCCTTCCCTGACGCGGCGTATGACAGTTGTGTTCTTATTGATTTAAATGTCTTGTGTTTTGTGTCTTTTGTCCTTAACTGTCTTCTTTAGCTCTCCTCTGCCCCTCTTCAGATCCTGCTCTATCTAAACAAATGGTACTTTGCTGCTTTCTACCTGGCAGAAATCCTCATGTTCATATACAAAGGTTAGTGTCATATCGCTCTAATAATCTGTCAGAGAGGCGATATTATGCAAAACCGATGTTATAATGTTCGCTGATCAATAAACATGCCTGAGGAGGTGTCAGATGTCATCCGTACATGGTTGAGTCATCCTGCAGTCTCTCCTTGGCCCTGGTCAAACCCTCCTTTTAGTGACGGCGAGATGAAGCCCCATGAAGCGCTGAAGCGTTCCATCCATTTGCTCGATTCTTGAGCCAATGTGCTTCATTTGCTCCACTGCGCCATCAAGTGGCCAAAAAAAGTATAACAGGCAGAGTGATAATCATACAATCAACATGATCATCAAGGTTCTGATGGAAAGATTTATATTGAACAAATGATTGATTAAATATTTTAATGTTTGTGATATCAACGTTTTTTACAATCTGAACCTTATTTCGGTAATAAAACACGTTGATTTACTCACCCATAGCACTTTGGTAACATTTGGAGCAGTTCCGTAGATTTGGTAAGTTAGAATATCTGGGTAACGTGAGTGCCTGGGGCACAATGTTGCGGTCAACAAATAACACAAACTTTCGCACTTTTCAAATCACAGAAGCTCGATGTGTCAACGTAGACTTTAAAGGGATATGCCACCCCTAGGTCAAACTTGGGCATCTCCCCACAGTCCAGAGACTAAAATAAGTGGTGGAAAGCGTTTTTCTGGTGACGCAGCCATTGTCCAGGTCTGTCAGCACTGACCGCCGCGGTATCTGCAGCTACTCCGCGTTAGACTGGAGTCTAACGTCGCCAGAGAAAGATTTCGGCCAAAAGGAATTAATTTGCTCGATGCTTTTCCCAATTACTTTCTGTGTAGTGCGCATTCATATCGAGTGCAAATAAATGATGCAAATCAACACGGAGAGCTTGACTTGGTCATTTTGGGTGGGAACTATTTTTCAGTGCGGAAAAAGACAGATGAAGCACACACCACGCTGCGTAACAGGGGAACTCCCTTCCTGGTGCGTAACTGGGATTCCCCTGTCAGCGTGGTGTGTGCTTCGGCTGTCTTTTTCCGCACTGAAAAATAGTTATTTTAGTCTCTGGACTGTGGGGAGATGCCCAAGTTTGACCTGGGGGTGGCATATCCCTTTAAGTGGAGTCCAAAGCGGCCTGAAACCCCATATCCAGCTATAGTTTCATTTGATGACGTCATCATAGAGGACAGCGCGCATGTGCGAATTCCCCAGCTGATTCGCAGATAAACACCACTCTGAACTTTTCTATTGCGAGCGACACATGGCAGAAGATTTGGACTTCGAGACTGAAGAGGAGTTATTTGAGAATGATGGCCGTCCCTATCGTTTTGAGCCTGAGTACACGGATGAGGAGGTATTAGAAAGAATGAAGTGGAAACAGTTTGAGGAGCACCAGAGAACAGCCATCGGTATCGGATTACTTCTCAGAATCGTGCGCTGAATCCACTGGCCTTCTTTCTTTTCCTTTGCTGGTAAAAAATCATCCGGACTGAAGTGGGTACTGCAAACACGATGGTCCAAACGTCTTACAGCTTTGCCTTTCATGTCTGGGTCCATTCTCAAAGCAAGTAGCTCCGGATTCTGATGAGGAAGCCTGTGAAAGCTCAACTTCGTCCAAGATGTCATTTTTTTTTCACAACCGGGATAAATACATGTTCGCACCATTTTCTCAAGCGGAGATATAGCTGGATATCGGGTTTCAGGCCGCTTTGGACTCCACTTAAAGTCTACGCTGACACATTGAGCTTCTGTGATTTGAAAAGTGCTAAAGTTTGTGTTATTTGTTGACCGCAAACATATGGCCCGAGAACTCACGTTACCCGGATATCCTTACCTACCAAATCTACGGAACTGCTCCAAATGTCACTAAAGTGATATGGGTGAGTAAATCAACGTGTTTTATGACTGAAATAAGGTTCAGATTGTAAAAAATGTTAATATTCCTTTAACACCTGATTTTTTTTTTTTTTTTTTTTTTAACAAGATATATTAGACCAGGGGAAACATTGTGTTGTCAAATTTGTGTACCGTACTTTTCTGACTATAAGCCGCTACTTTTTTCTCACACTTCAGACCCTGCGGCTTATAGTCAGGTGCGGCTTATGTATAGATTAATTCTTTATCAAGACAGCAGAGATCAGACGGTAAATAAGTAAGGAGAGTTCATGAATTAATGAAGCCTTGTTTTAGCCACATAAAATCTCCTACAGGTATCAACAGTTCCGTGAGATTTACCCTTTACCCTTAAAGTTAAACTTGAAACTTCATTTTAAACGGATAGTGCATTTTTAAAATATGAATCTGTATGGCGTCCCCTTCAGCAGTGTCGTCTGAGCCGAGTTCTGCCCCGGTTCTGGCGCTGACGAAAGTAGTTCCGGCAAGTTAGCGGGGACAGTTAATAAAGCTTGTTTTTCTTCTCAAAACAATGTTTGTCCAAAAAGTGATATATTTGCATCACAAAACAGTTGCACACGAAAAATTCAGCAGTCGGAATCGCTTGGTGCTATTTTCTGTCGATTCGTATCACTGCGCGCCTATTATTATTATTATTAGCCCGTTCACTTGTAAGTGGATGTTTACAGCCGCGCGCGACACAACACTTTTTCAGTTGTTTGGCAGTGTTTACATCCTCAGACCGTAGCGAGCAAATTGAGAAATGCCAGAATAAAAATATAGCTATCGATAGAAGAAGAAGAAAACAAAAGATATAAAATGGAGCGGACCTGCGATTACCCAGGTTGTACCAACAAAGATGAACCGTTTTCCTGTCACAAATTGGGCTGAGGCAATTTTGGCTTCTTGGACACCAAATTGGCTAAAATAAAAAAAGCTTTGTGTGTGCAATGAGGATTACGTATGCCAGCACGGAGGAGGAAGCTTTTGAAGAGCACTGCTGTCCCTGCACCCCAGGAAAGTGTAACAAGTAACAAGTGGCAATGTTTACAAGTGAACAGGCTAATAACGCGCAGTGATACGATTCAAGAGAAAATGGCACCAAGCGATTATGACTTCTGACTTTTTCGTGGACAACTGTTTTGTGACGCAAATATATTACTTTTTGGACAAATATTGTTTTGAGAAGAAAAACGAGCTTTATTAAATGTTCCCGCTAACTTGCCGGAACTACTTTCGTCAGCTCCAGAACCGGGGCAGAACTCGGCTCAGAGTACACTGTCAGGGGTAAGTCACTGTTAAAGGGATAGTGCGTTTTTTTAATGTTAATCTGTATGGGTTTCCTTCTAAAAGTTACGTGTGTTGACACCGGCTTACCTCTGACAGTCTCAGCTGATCCCGGTTCGGCTCGCTTTCTCAAGCCCACGTAAGTAGGTCCGGTAACTTCCCTGGAACATGAAATAAAGCTTGTTTTTCTTCTCAAAACAAAACATTTGTCCAAAAGGTGATATATTTGCGTCCCAAACAGTTGTCCACGAAACATCCAGCAGCGTAGATTGCGTTCGCGTATTGTGTCTCTCGATTCGTATCACTGCGCGCATATTAGCTGTATTAGCCTGTTAACCTTTAGCGGAAGTGTACGGCAGATGCGGTCCGCCTTAAGGGGAAGTTTACAAGTGAACAGGCTAATACAGCTAATATGCGCGCAGTGATACGAGTCGAGAGACACAATACGCGAACGCAATCTACGCTGCTGGATGTTTCGTGGACAACTGTTTGGGACGTTTCATGTTCCGGGGAAGTTACCGGACCTACTTACGTGGGCTCCAGAAAGCGAGCCGAACCGGGATCAGCTGAGAGTGTCAGAGGTAAGCCGGTGTCAACACACGTAACTTTTAGAAGAAAACCCATACAGATTAACATAAAAAAAAACGCACTTTCCCTTTAATGCACGACACTGCTGAAGGGGACGCCATACAGATTCACATCAAAAAACCCGAACTATCCCTTTAAGTACATTGTTTTCATTTTCAAAACAATAAAAGGTCACATGATGATCTAAATATGTTATGCCCCATAGAATTAAAATACCGCCTCTTTACATTTTTATTGACTGTGTCTTGAGGATCTTATATCAACCCCAGTGCTTGTGTTAATAGGAATCCTGATTGAAAATGGATTTGTATTGTGAAAACTGTTGAAACATTCGCTGAAATGACCAGACGAATGATGAAAATGTTTATTAGACTTAGACTTTATGTTTTTTTTAAATGTTTGTTGTCATGTTCCCTCAGGCATTTTGCTCCCGTATCCCACTGATAATCTGGTGCTGGATGTGGTTCTGCTGCTGCTGCTCCTCGGGCTGGAGACACTCCGAATCTTCTACGGTAGTTCTGAGTCCTGGTTCAGTTCTGAGTCCTGGTTTAGTTCTGAGTCCTGGTTTAGTTCTGAGTCCTGGTTCAGTTCTGAGTCCTGGTTCAGTTCTGAGTCCTGGTTTAGTTCTGAGTCCTACTTTAGTTCTGAGTCCTGCTTTAGTTCTGAGTCCTGGTTTAGTCCTGAGTCCTGGTTTAGTCCTGAGTCCTGGTTTAGTTCTGAGTCCTGGTTTAGTTCTGAGTCCTGGTTTAGTCCTGAGTCCTGGTTTAGTTCTGAATCCTGGTTCAGTTCTACACCCGAGTCCTGGTTTAGTTCTAAGTCCTGGTTTAGTTCTAAGTCCTGGTTTAGTTCTTAGTCCTGGTTCAGTTCCGAATCCTGGTTTAGTTCCGAGTCCTGGTTCAGTTCTGAATTCTGGTTTAGTTCTAAGTCCTGGTTTAGTTCTGAGTCCTGGTTCAGTTCTGAGTCCTGGTTTAGTTCTAAGTCCTGGTTCAGTTCTGAGTCCTGGTTCAGTTCTGAGTCCTGGTTCAGTTCTGAGTCCTGGTTCAGTTCTTAGTCCTGGTTTAGTTCTTAGTCCTGGTTCAGTTCTGAGTACTGGTTTAGTTCTTAGTCCTGGTTCAGTTCTTAGTCCTGGTTCAGTTCTGAGTCCTGGTTTAGTTCTGAGTCCTGGTTTAGTTCTGAGTCCTGGTTTAGTTCTGAGTCCTGGTTTAGTTCTTAGTCCTGGTTCAGTTCTTAGTCCTGGTTAAGTTCTTAGTCCTGGTTCAGTTCTGAGTCCTGGTTTAGTTCTGACCCCTGGTTCAGTTCTGAGTCCTGGTTCAGTTCTTAGTCCTGGTTCAGTTCTGAGTATCTGGTTTATTTCTGAATCCTGGTTCAGTTCTAAGTCTGGGTGTAGTTTCGAGTCCTGGTTTAGTTCTCAGTCCTGGTTTAGTTCTCAGTCCTGGTTTAGTTCTCAGTCCTGGTTTAGTTCTTAGTCCTGGTTTGAGTCTCGTTGTTGTTCCAGCGGAGAAGGGGAACCTGTGTGAGCGCCCCCTGTCTTCGAGCGTGGCGGTGCTGGTGCTGTTCCCGTGCGCGGCGCTCAGCGTGTACCTCCTCCTCCTCCAGACCTTCGTCCTGCGCCTCGAGTTCATCCTCAACGCCATCCTCCTCTTCTTCTACTGCGCAGAGTTCGTGCTGGGCGTGCTGGCGCTGTCCACGTTCTCCAGGTGAGGAGGAGGAGGAGGAGGAGGACGGGAAAAGAGAGGGAGGAGTAGGGGGGAGGAATGACAGAGGAGAAGGGCGAGGAGGAGGAGAGGAGGAAGAGGGAGGAGAGTCTAGGAGGAGGAGGAGAGGGGAGGAGCAGAAAGGAGGAAAGAGGGGAAGAGGGAGGAGAGGAGCAGAGAAGAGGAGGAGGAGAGGAGCAGAGAGGAGGAGGAGAGGGGAGGAGGAGAGAAAAGGAGGAGGAGAGGAGGGAGGATAGGGGACTAGGAGAAAGGAGGAGAGAGGGGAAGACAGAGGTAAGGCTGGAGGAGAGGAGCAGAGGAGGAGAGGAGATGAGGAGAGAGGAGGAGGGAATAGGAGAGGAGAGGAGAAGAAAAGAAAAGAAGAGGAGAGGAGGAGGAGGGAAGAAGAAGGGTGAGGAGGAGGAGCAGAGGGCAAGAGAGAGGAGGAGGGGAGGAGGAGCGGGGGAAAGAAGAGAAGGGGGAGAGAGTGGACAAGGAGAGAGGAAAGGAAAGGAGGGAAGAGAGGAGAAGGAGGAGAGAGGAGAAACAACAGAGGAGGAGAAGGGTGAGGCAGAGGAGCAGAGGGGAAGAGAGAGGAGAAGGAGGAGGGCGAAAGGAGGAGAGAGGAGGAGGAGAGAGAAGGAGCAGAGGAGAAGAGAGAGGAGAAGGAGAGGGAAGAGAGGAGGTGAGGAGCAGAGAGGAGAAGGAAAGGGGAGGACAGAGAGGAGGAGAGCGGAGGAGGAAAGGGGAGGACAGAAAGGAGGAGAGAGGAGGAGGAAAGGAAAGGACAGAAAGGAGGAGAGAGGAGGAGGAGGAGGAAAGGGCAGGATAGAAAGGAGGAGAGAGGAGGAGTAGGAAAAGGGAGGACAGAAAGGAGGAGAGAGTAGGAGGAAAGGAGAGGACAGAAAGGAGGAGAGAGGAGGAGGAGGAAAGGGGAGGACAGAAAGGAGGAGAGAGGAGGAGGAAAGGGGAGGACAGAGAGAGGAGAGAGGAGGATGAAAGGGGAGGAGAGAGGAGGAGAGAGAAGGAGCAGAGGGGATGACAGAGGAGAAGGAGAGGGAAGAGAGGAGGAGAGGAGCAGAGAGGAGAAGGAAAGGGGAGGACAGAGAGGAGGAGAGAGGAGGAGGATGTAGGAGGACAGAGAGGAGGAGAGAGGAGGAGGACAGAAAGGAGGAGAGAAAGGAGGAGAGAGGAGGAGGATGTAGGAGGACAGAGAGGAGGATAGGGGAGGACAGAAAGGAGGAGAGAGGAGGAGGAAAGGGGAGGACAGACAGGAGGAGAGGAGGAGGAAAGGGGAGGACAGAGAGAAGGAGAGAAGAGGAGGATGTAGGAGGACAGAAAGGAGGAAAGAGGAGGATGTAGGAGGACAGAGAGGAGGAGGAGAGAGGAGGAGGAGAGGAGGAGGAGAGGAGGAGGACAGAAAGGAGGAAAGAGGAGGATGTAGGAGGACAGAGAGGAGGATAGGGGAGGACAGAAAGGAGGAGAGAGGAGGAGGAAAGGGGAGGACAGAAAGGAGGAGAGAAGAGGAGGATGTAGGAGGACAGAAAGGAGGAAAGAGGAGGATGTAGGAGGACAGAAAGGAGGAAAGAGGAGGATGTAGGAGGACAGAGAGGAGGAGAGAGGAGGAGGATGTAGGAGGACAGGGAGGAGGACAGAGAGGAGGAGAGAGGAGGAGCGTTGGAGAGGCTCAGAGGATTCTCACTTGTCTCTTGTTCTTTCAGGTCCAGAGTTTACTGAAGACAAACTTAAAGACCAATTTCAACATTTATATAGAAAATATTGTAAATATTTTTTGATGTAAACCGTAGATTATAATTTTTTTGTAAATTTTTTTTTATTTTTATTTATAAATAATAAAAGTTTGATTATATCTTCTTGTCTGGGTTAGTCCTGGTTTAGTCCCTCTAGTTTAGATGTAGACCTGGTTTAGTTCTGCATTAGTCCTGGTTTAGTCCCTCCAGTTTAGTTGTAGACCTGGTTTAATTCTGCTTTAGTCCTGGTTTTTATTTATTTATTTGACAGGGACAATGCAATCGGACATAGATACAGAACAGAGCAGCTGATGTGATGCAGACAGAGTTTAGCAAGTGCTAATTTTCAACCCCCGTCCCTGGTTGAGCTTTTCTACACTAACATCAAATCTAAAGTACATATATATATAAAAAAAATACAATTTCATCTATTTAAATACAGCAGTGCAAAGACATGTAACACTCACTCATTCACTCACTCGGCTCAGTCATTCTCTCATTCTAACACTATTTACACATGGGTATATCTTTGGTTTCTCTTGAGCCAAGATTTAAGTTTAACGGTGAACAGTTTGAACAGTTTTGTTCTGTTGTGGAGGGAACAGTTTTAACTCGGAGATGGACTTCATTTCTGTGGGCAGGGAGTTCCACAGTTTACAGCTCTTGTAAGAGAAGGCTGACTGTCCAAATGACGTACTGTTGGAATTTACACATATAGGTTTGAGATGAGACTGCTGCAGTTCTGTGCTTTGGACAGTTGGAGGCGCTAACACTCCTCAAATCAAAGGAGCTGTGTGTCAGATGCCCTCCCACCTCTGGACTACTGAAGTCTACTTTGTACTGTCTGTTAAAATGGTACTTTATATTAGTCTGTGTATTGAGATCAGTCAATTTTCTTGGTTTAGTCCTGGTTTAGTCCTGGTTTAGTTCTTGTTTAGTTCTGCTTTAGATCTTGATTTGCTTTATTTTAGTTTCTGTATTGGAGTAAATAAAAGCAGTACCTGAATTATCAGGACTTAAAACTGCAGTTCCTTTATTTGTCCGCAGATGGTAGTCAAGTATCACAAATGGACGAGTATTTGGGCTTAAACCTGGTCCAGCCCTTGTACTGTTCAGTCCTGCTTTAGTTCTGATTTTCTCCTGGTTTATTCCTGCTTTATGCCTGCTTTTCTAGTCTTGGTTTAGTCCTGGTTCATCATGTTTAGTCCTGGTTTCGTTCTGGTTTAGTCCTGGTTTTAGTCCTGTTTTAGTCCTGGTTTCATCCTGGTTGGTTTTAGTCCTGTTTTAGTCTCGTTTTAGTCCTGGTTTAGTCCTGTTTTAATCCTGGTTTAGTCCTGGTTTAGACCTGGTTTAGTCCTGTTTTAGTCCTGGTTTTAGTCCTGGTTTAGTCCTGGTTTAGACCTGGTTTAGTTCTGATTTTCTCCTGGTTTATTCCTGCTTTATTCCTGTTTTTCTAGTCTTGGTTTAGTCCTGGTTCATCATGTTTAGTCCTGGTTTAGTTCTGGTTTAGTCTTGGTTAGTCTTAGTTTAGTCCTGCTATAGTACTGGTTTAGTCCTGGTTTAGTCCTGCTGTAGTCCTGGTTTAGTTCTGGTTTAGTCCTGTTTTAGTCCTGGTTTTAGTCCTGTTTTAGACCTGTTTTAGTCCTGTTTTAGTCCTGGTTTAGTCCTGGTTTTAGTCCTGGTTTTAGTCCTGGTTTCGTCCTGGTTTCGTCCTGGTTTTAGTCCTGTTTTAGTCCCGTTTTAGTCCTGTTTTAGTCCCGGTTTAGTCCTGGTTTAGTCCTGGTTTAGTCCTGTTTTAGTCCTGGTTTAGTCCTGTTTTAGTCCTGGTTTCGTCCTGGTTTTAGTCCTGTTTTAGTCCCGTTTTAGTCCTGTTTTAGTCCTGGTTTAGTCCTGGTTTAGTCCTGGTTTTAGTCCCGGTTTAGTCCTGGTTTCGTCCTGGTTTTAGTCCTGTTTTAGTCCCGTTTTAGTCCTGTTTTAGTCCCGGTTTAGTCCTGGTTTAGTCCTGGTTTAGTCCTGGTTTAGTCCTGTTTTAGTCCTGGTTTAGTCCTGGTTTAGTCCTTGTTTAGACCTGTTTTAGTCCTGGTTTAGTCCTGATTTAGACCTGATTTAGTCCTGTTTTAGTCCTGGTTTAGTCCTGTTTTAGTCCTGTTTTAGACCTGTTTTAGTCCTGGTTTTAGTCCTGTTTTAGACCTGTATTAGTCCTGGTTTAGTCCTGGTTTAATCCTAGTTTAGTCCTGGTTTAGTCCTGGTTTAGTCCCACTCCGGTCCCTGTGACCCGGTGCAGGTGGGGAGCAGGTGTAGATCCTCCATCACACCGAGAGCCTTCAGACTGAGCAGTGCAGATCGGAACAAAAATCCACATCAATTATTCACACTGGACTTTATTATTCATGAGACCAGGACTGCTGTAGACCGGAACAGGGTATGGACCAGGACTAAGGTGGACTTTATATACTGAGTTTAGTTTGGACCTGCTATAGTCCTGGTTTAGTTCTTTTTTTATTTTATATTTATTTATTTTTAATTTTACTGTAGCACAATTCTACCCCTGGTTTCATCTTATGTTTAAAGTTCTGGTTTGGACGAGTCAGGAACATGTTTCAGATTTAAATTTTTGGCCTGCCCACTTTGTCCTTTCTGCTGCTGTGATGTTGCACCATGAAACAGAAACGACCGTTTAGGATAGTGTCATGTGACTTTTTCCTTTTACCCAAAAACAAACTGTAAATATAGCTGCAAGCAGCAATGTGGGGCCAAACACCGAAGGTGCATGTAGGCCTCAGCATGTAGGCCGCATGCAGGGTCTAACAGGGTTTAACAGGGTCTGACAGGGTCTGACAGGGTTTAACAGGGTCTAACAGGGTCTGACAGGGTCTGACAGGGTTTAACAAGGTCTAACAGGGTTTTTAATAGGGTCTAACAAGGTTTAACAGATCAAAGACAAATCAAAGACAGATCAAAGGTTGCTAGGTACGTTGCCTAGCAACGCAGAAAATTCCTGAAAATTTCTGAAATTTTTTTTGACCTGCTGGTGGCACTAGACGGTTGGGGCTGGGGGCCTATAAATCGCTGTGGGTAATGAGGAGACTGGCTGGAATGTGCATGCAAAATTTCACAACTTTTTACCAGACGGTTCTAGGGGTTGCCATAGACTCCCATGATGAGTAACATAATGTATAATAATAAGAATCAGTAGAAACACTATGGTGCCTAGCACCTTCGGTGCTTGGCCCCAGTAACAAGTGAGAGGGAAGCACCTTTAGGCCATCACCATCTCTCAGAGATTGAGGACAATCAGTGAGGGACTGGAGTGTTTGTATTTCTCTATATGGAAGTCCAGAGCAGGTTATGGTCCATATATATTTATCTTCACTGTGTGGGCCTGTGATGGTCAAATGCAAGACTACAAATTTTAAAAAGTCTAGTCCTTGCTGTGTAATCAGTGTATGATGGGCATGTACTGTTCATCTAATTCTCAAAAAAGCATCAATAAAATTATATTTTCTATGCATTTTGTACTACTTGATTTTGAAACCACTTCACTGTTGAGCCTCGAGCTGGAAGAATACGCTTAGGGCATATTTTGTGTTTTGGACGAGCAGCTCTAACTGTGACCCAGGGCATGTGGCAGCAGCCGTCTGCACGCTCCTAAACTCCAATCTCCTAAACCAGAGGCAAAAGTGACGGAAGCCCAGACACTTCCTGCGCAGGGCAGATGTTCTGCTGCAAAATGCTCTTGTGGTGTGTTTCAGGCATTATCATTCTCCGGTCTCTCCCTGCAACTTGTTATTTTTTGTGTGTCCCTTTTGTAAATGCACCATACCAGAGAATGAAGTGTTTGGGATAGTGCCAGGGAGTTGTTTTCCTGTGGTTTGTATGTACCTGATTAGGTTCTGCCTGTACCTACGTGGGTTTCTTTCAGACACTGCAGTTTCCCCCATCAACCCAGAACATGCACAGTAATTATAATCCTTCAGTTAAAACAAGCAACAACATTTGGATATTATTATATTTTACAATCCCAATGTATTATTACTTATTGAGCAGCTTTTACACACAATACATGACTGTGAGCTTTTAGCTTTTTTTTTTTTTTTTTTTTTTTTTAAGATACTTTTGATATGCAGAAATGTCAGAGAACTCAGATCAGGAACAGTAAGTACACACTCTTATGACTCTGACAACTAACTAACTAACTGACTAACCCGAGGGAACCCGAGGGACAGAGTGACCGGGTGAGTGTCGCACAGGCACAGCAGGACAACAGGTAGTAATGTTAGGATAATACTGGGACTTTTAGGTGATGGACAGGCATGAAAATCGCTCACCTTTCAGTGAAATTCGCCATTTTGAAGCCAAAACAGGTGATGTACGTGAATCGTGTAGATTCGATGAGAATGTTTTGTGTGTGTGTGTGTGTGTGTGTGCAAGATGCCTTTTAAATAAACCGTTGAATGTGTAGTTACTGTGAGTTTGCTGGTGGTTTTGGGGATTTTTCCTTTAAATGTTGCACTCTGGTTTCCCCTCGGCCAAAACGTAACAATAGTAAAATACTTTGCTTCGGGGAACACAAACATAAATTAGTCCGTTGTGCTCTGCTAATTATGAGGGGCTGGTGTAAGCCAAAAATGCCAGGGCCGTTTTTTTGTCCCAGTCCAGTTCTGATGCATGACATCTAAAACCTCTTCAGGCACATTTTTGATGAAGGAACATTATAACATGGTAGAAAGCTAAAAAAAAAAAAAAAAACCTTGATGGACTTTGGGTGGTAGAGCAGTACTTTTTGGTTGGAACCATTTGAATATTCACAGATTAGAGCAGGGATGGAGTGGCTGTCATTAAAAATACAATGTAAAGTGAAGGAGGAGAGGAGGAGACGGCTTTTATTCATGAAGAATTAAATATGAATCAACCTGTTCAGGGCACCATTCGTCTGCTGCAGGCTCTGCTGGAGACTCCAGCCCGAAAAATGTACATTTCTGTGGGATGATTTGTAGATATGCTTTGTACACTGCAGGAAATCTGTTGTTTTACAGTAAATGTTTTTGTATTCAGAATTTATTCAAAGTGATCATGTTTGTGTGTTGATTTTTTTGAAAGGCAACCAGGCACGGACTGGGCGGTCTGGCATTTGGGCACATGCCAGAAGGGCCGCAGCCCCAAAAATGCCCATCGGGGCCTCGAAACCGCATTGCTGCGGCCAACACTTTAGATATTCGGTCGTTACGTGCCTCCATCGTCTTAAAAACTCCATCTCATTGTTAAAATTGAAAGGACCCATTCACTATTTATCCATCCATCCATTTTCTTCCGCTTATCCGGGGCCGGGTCGCGGGGGCAACAGTCTAAGCAGGGACCTCCAGACTTCCTTCACCCCGGACACTTCCTCCAGCTCCTCCGGGGGGACCCCAAGGCGTTCCCAGGCCAGCCGGGACACATAGTCCCTCCAGCGTGTCCTGGGTCTTCCCCGGGGCCTCCTCCCGGTGGGACATGCCCGGAACACCTCCCGAGGGAGGCGTCCAGGAGGCATCCGGAACAGATGCCCGAGCCACCTCAGCTGGCTCCTCTCCACGTGGAGAAGCAGCGGCTCTACTCCGAGCTCCTCCCGTGTGACCAAGCTCCTCACCCTATCTCTAAGGGTGCGCCCAGCCACTCTGCGGAGGAAACTCATTTCGGCCACTCTCCATCCACGATCTCGCTCCTCCGGTTCCAAACCGACTCCGCGATTCTGATTCGTTCAAAGATGGTGACGTCAGTGCACCCGCCTTTGCCCGCAAAGTCACTCTTAGGCAGCGGAAGTTCCGCCTCAGTTTTGAATCAAGATGGCGCAATCTCTGATTGGTTCACTTAGCTGTCTGTCTACGCGCAACCGCAGCGCATTTTGGACCAAGTGTTACCAGACTCACTCGCTGGTACAGCGATGAGTCATGGATTCTTCCAGGCAACCAAAAATGCCCATCGGGGCCTCGAAACCGCATTGCTGCGGCCAACACTTTAGATATTCGGTCGTTACGTGCCTCCATCGTCTTAAAAACTCCATCTCATTGTTAAAATTGAAAGGACCCATTCACTATTTTACACCTTACAACTACATATATGTGTCTAACCGCAGGAAAACCAATACCAAGTCGTCACGGAGGCGTTTTGAGCTATTCACAGATTCTGAAAGTACAGGTTCTAAGCTTTCCAATGATGTGAAAATCTGACCATATTTAAAAACGCTGTGTCTATTTGAATGCAGCCATAGCACATTTTCTAGTTTCCAGATAATCCCTCTCGAAGTTTGGTCTCTTCAGCCCTCCTTGCCTCATTTGCATGACATTAAGCTAAGCCCGCCGGTACCCGTCGGCTGCCTCCGGAGTCCCACGAGCCAACAAGGCCCGATAGGACTCCTTCTTCAGCCTGACGGCATCCCTTACTTCCGGTGTCCACCACCGGGTTCGGGGATTGCCGCCGCGACAGGCACCACAGGCCTTACGACCACAGCTACGGGCGGCCGCATCGGCAATAGAGGCCGAGAACAGAGCCCATTCGGACTCTATGTCCCCAGCCTCCCCCGGAATCTGGGAGAAGCTCTCCCGGAGGTGCGAGTTGAAGGTGCCCCTGACAGAGGGCTCTGCCAGACGTTCCCAACAGACCTTCACTACGCGCTTGGGCCTGCCAGGTCTTTCCGGCTTCCTCCCCTGCCAGCAGACCCAACTCACCACCAGGTGGTGATCGGTTGACAGCTCTGCCCCTCTCTTCACCCGAGTGTCCAAGACACGCGGCCGGAGGTCAGATGACACGACAACAAAGTCGATCATGACTGTCAATGTGCTCTGTCCAGGTCAGAATCATTCAATAATTTAATAATACACAGGATAATATGTTAAGTCAAAGTTTACTACAAAATTTACTAGGAAGTACTACATTTACAGGAAGTACTAATAGCATAGCAAAGTAACCAATATAATTTTAAAAAAAGTAAGAAAATATGTAATGAAATACCAAGGTACAGGTATTTAAGGAGTATTTCGCAGGAGGTAATACTGCTCAAATGAATTTCATATATATATATATATATATATATATATATATATATATATATATATATATATATATATATATATATATATATATTCATATATTATATATTATATTATATATATTCATTCATTCATTCATTCATTTTCTTCCGCTTTTTCCATTTTTCGGGGGCAGCAGTCCAAGCAGTGTTCTGCTGCCCAGAACACATAATGCACCAGCCCCCATGAATCCTCCCGCGGGTGGAGGGTCCACAGGAGGACACACACACACATATATATATATATATATATATATATATATATGTGTATATATATATATATATATATATATAGAGAGAGAGAGAGAGAGAGAGAGAGAGAGAGAGAGAGAGAGAGAGAGGAGAGAGAGAGCACGTCGATTTTGTACTGCACGTATTATACAATGTATTATACAATACTATATTATTGTACTATATTATAATATTGCACAGTATAACATACTATGCTTTAAATAAATAAATAACTATTAATAAATACATGCCATATATCTATAAATAAACTTTTGGTCACATCAAAATGGACTTTAATAACAATTCAATAATTTCAACAAGCTAGCTTTAATTCCAAAAACAAAGTAAAGTGCACTTTCAAAGTTCTATTAAATAAATAAATTAGTATTGGCATTGCAGCCTAATTCATTCAAAAAAGTTACAAAAAGAAAACATTTAAGGTTCAAATGTGTTGCATTGATTTCCATGATTTTAATGCAGTTACGTTTAGCCCACTGTTTTGGTATTTTATTCTGCGCGGTTCTGTGCTGGCATGGTATTGCGTGTGTCCATAAATGCGCGTGCCCCCCTTCCCCGTTCCACGGTCTACGGGTACGGGGCCGCTTGTAGGTGCAAAATGCCAGGGCCGGTTTTTGGTCCCAGTCCGTCACTGAAGGCAACTGATCTGCGTGTTTTATTGCTTAGCCTGGAATGTTACACTGTGTGGCATTAACTGAATCTACAAATCATTTATTTAATTACAGCTCTTACACTCCAAAATACTCAAATACTAAAATGATCTTACTGAGTGGGGCAGGTATTGAAAATGAGATAGTAATTGATACTAAAACTGTTTAGAATGATCTTGAACAGGTATAAGAGCTCACAGACGAGGGCCCCAGGGCGTGGGCCCCTGAAACCTCCAGTATGTCCTCGCCCAATGGGGAGCGCTCTGTCATTAAACATATAACTATTTCATTTAGATGGATGTAAAATGGACTATTAAAAAAGGCCTGTAGGCTCAATAAAATATCCTTTAAAAAGAACTAATTGTCATAGAGTCCTCTGGTGCAGGCCGTTCCAAGTCCAGCTTCACTAGGGGGCTCCAATGGGGCGCTCCACCAGGGGGCTCCACCAGGTGTTTCCACCCGTGGGCTTCATCAGAGCACTTGATAGTATGTTTTTTTTTTGTTAGCTGAAGGTCAAACAAGCTTCATGGAGAATGAGAAGGTGTTTGTAATTTCTTAAAATGGTGTTAAAAATGTTTAAGGATGCCAACAGGCCACTGGCTGTAGCTCGGTCATTGGACTCATCTCGGATGGGGATGAGTCTGCCTACAGGACGGAGGTTGACCGTCTGGTGTCCTGGTGCAGCCATAACAACCTGGTGCTGAACGGACTCGTTCCGCTTCCTGGGAACCACCATCACCCAGGACCTCACATGGGAGCCCACCATCACCTCCGTCATAAAGAAGGCCCAGCAGAGGATGTACTTCCTAAGGCAGCTGAAGAGATTCAACCTGCCAGCATGGACAATGGTGCAGTTCTACACGGCCATCGAGTCCATCCTCACCTCCTCCATCACCGTGTGGTCTGCTGGAGCCACAACCAGGGACAAACAGAGACTGCAACGTGTTGTGCGCTCTGCTGAGAAGGTGATTGGTTGCAGCCTTCCATCTCTTCAGGACCTGTACACCTCCAGGACACGGACACGTGCAGGTCGGATTGCATCCGATCCTTCTCACCCTGGACATGGACTTTTTGACCTGCTCCCCTCAGGCCATGGTCCATTCGGACCAGAACCTCTCACCATAAAAACATCTTCTTCCCCTCTGCTGTTGGACTCTTGAATAATAATAACACTAGGACTGTTCCCACCCACCCCCGCTCTGTGTCAGTCACATGACCCCACCCCCCTGCTCTGTGTCAGTCACATGACCCTGTGCTGGATTTTTTGCTCCTGATTATTACCTGCACCTGCACTGTTATATTCTTGTATTCTTGTAAATTTGTAAATTTAAGTTTTCTACTTTATTTTATTATATTTTATTCCACTCCAAATACCGAAGCATGCACCAGTGTAGAAAAACTGTTCCTGAGACTCTGTCGCTCTTTTGTTACATTTAGAGCTCTGTGTGTTTGTACTAAACCTTCAGAAAAAGAGTTTTTTCTTCTACAGCAGAAACTCAGGACATCAGCACTCCTTCCTTCCTCCGCCACAGGAGACCGGCCGTCAATACAACCAGAGACAGATAAACTTTTAGCTCAGATTCAAAGAAAAGTCAAATCCACACACTACAACCATTTTCCACCAGTGGAACACACAGGAAGTGCTCCACTGTGTTTTTAAACCCCATACACCTTCACCAGATCATTTGGATCATTTCAGTGCTGAAACTGCCAATCTCTGAACAAAAGGTAAAAGGAGCTGTTAACTAGAAAACTAAGGCTTGTGGTGGAACAGAGCATTTTGATCTTTGGAGCTGTAGACAGAGTAAAAATAAAGAGTTCATTGAACAACTGAATGAAACAAAACAACTCCTGGTCTGTTTTTAAAAGGTCAGAACATTGCATAATAAGGGTTCTTTAAGTTTACTTCTTTAGTGCTAGTTTGCTGTGGTTTAGACCTGTTTTAGTCCTGGTTTAGTCCTGATTTAGTTCTGGTTTAGTCCTGTTTTAGACCTGGTTTAGTCCTGGTTTAGTCCCGTTTTAGTCCTGGTTTAGTCCTGCTTTAGTCCTGATTTAGTTCTGGTTTAGTCCTGTTTTAGACCTGGTTTAGTCCTGGTTTAGTCCTGTTTTAGTCCTGGTTTAGACCTGTTTTAGACCTGTTTTAGTCCTGTTTTAGTCCTGTTTTAGTCCTGTTTTAGTCCTGGTTTAGTCCTGTTTTTTAGTCCTCTTTTAATCCTGGTTTAGTCCTGGCTTAGACCTGTTTTAGTCCTGGTTTAGTCCTGTTTTAGTCCTGTTTTAGTCCTTGTTTAGTCTTGGTTTAGACCTGTTTTAGTCCTGGTTTAGTCCTGGTTTAGACCTGTTTTAGTCCTGGTTTAGTCCTGGTTTAGTCCTGTTTAGTCCTTGTTTAGTCCTGTTTTAGTCCTGTTTTAGTTCTGGTTTAGTCCTGTTTTAGTCCTGGTTTAGACCTGGTTTAGTCCTGTTTTAGTCCTGGTTTAGACCTGTTTTAGTCCTGGTTTAGTCCTTGTTTAGTCCTGGTTTAGTCCTGTTTTAGTCCTGTTTTAGTCCTGGTTTAGACCTGGTTTATTCCTGTTTAGTACTTGTTTAGTCCTGGTTTAGTCCTGTTTAGTCCTGTTTTAGTCCTGTTTTAGTCCTGGTTTAGACCTGGTTTATTCCTATTTAGTACTTGTTTAGTCCTGGTTTAGTCCTGTTTAGTCCTGTTTTAGTCCTGGTTTAGACCTGTTTTAGACCTGGTTTAGAGCTGTTTTAGTCCTGGTTTAGTCCTGTTTTAGTCCTGGTTTAGACCTGTTTTAGACCTGTTTTAGACCTGGTTTAGAGCTGTTTTAGTCCTGGTTTAGTCCTGTTTAGTCCTGTTTTAGTCCTGTTTTAGTCCTGGTTTAGACCTGGTTTATTCCTGTTTAGTACTTGTTTAGTCCTGGTTTAGTCCTGTTTAGTCCTGTTTTAGTCCTGGTTTAGACCTGTTTTAGACCTGGTTTAGAGCTGTTTTAGTCCTGGTTTAGTCCTGTTTTAGTCCTGGTTTAGACCTGTTTTAGACCTGTTTTAGACCTGGTTTAGAGCTGTTTTAGTCCTGGTTTAGTCCTGTTTAGTCCTGTTTTAGTCCTGTTTTAGTCCTGGTTTAGACCTGGTTTATTCCTGTTTAGTACTTGTTTAGTCCTGGTTTAGTCCTGTTTAGTCCTGTTTTAGTCCTGGTTTAGACCTGTTTTAGACCTGGTTTAGAGCTGTTTTAGTCCTGGTTTAGTCCTGTTTAGTCCTGTTTTAGTCCTGTTTTAGTCCTGGTTTAGACCTGGTTTATTCCTGTTTAGTACTTGTTTAGTCCTGGTTTAGTCCTGTTTAGTCCTGTTTTAGTCCTGGTTTAGACCTGTTTTAGACCTGGTTTAGAGCTGTTTTAGTCCTGGTTTAGACCTGTTTTAGACCTGGTTTAGAGCTGTTTTAGTCCTGGTTTAGTCCTGTTTTAGTCCTGGTTTAGACCTGTTTTAGACCTGTTTTAGACCTGGTTTAGAGCTGTTTTAGTCCTGGTTTAGTCCTGTTTTAGTCCTGGTTTAGACCTGTTTTAGACCTGTTTTAGACCTGGTTTAGAGCTGTTTTAGTCCTGGTTTAGTCCTGGTTTATCTGTAGTTTACTGTCCAGAGTTTTTCGCTGTTTGTGGGTTTGATTTCCCACGACAAAGCACCCTGGAGGCAGCAGGACTAAAGCCACAGAGAGCAGTTAGCATCATTACAATCCAAAAAACACTTCCTGTCCTGCTCGGGTCTGTCCTAATGGTCGCTGCAAAGCATGATGGGAGCTGCGGTCCTGAGGGGTCTCCCGGGGCACGGCGCAGGGGCTCGGAGTGTAGTTTCCTCTCGTTTTTTTAAAGAACAAAGTAGAAAAGGCTGATGCCACAAAATGCTAAATAAGACTCAGAAGTACAGAGGCCCAGAAGGACAAATTACTGCAAAGAAAAGAACTAGAAAGCACTGTTTTTGAGTGTGGAAGAAAGTAGGGCATCTGGCTCATTGAAAATATATATAGATGTTAAACTCATAGAAGATATCCAAATGACATTGTCTGTTTATGTTAGCGACAAATCAATACCACACAATAAGATAAGATAAGATAAGACTTTATTGATCTCACACAGGAGAAATTTACTTGTCACAGTAGCTCCAGGTAGGGACAGTTTGAACAAGAAGACAAGTGCATGCAGGCAAGAATGGCATAAAGATAGGTAATAGTAATAATAAAATAAGTAATAAATCGAATAATAATAATTGTATTGTATTGTATAATAAGAGTATTGAAAAATTGGAAAAACGATATTGCACCATAGGAGTATTGAAAAAAAAAACAATATTGCACATTGGGAAAACGATATTGCACGATAGGACTATACAAGACCAATGTTACAAAAGCAATGACACTTCTATTTTCTCTCATTTCTTTTCTCCCCTTTGATAAAATGACTATGTAATATAAAGGGACACTTTAAAGGGTCTGCCGCCTGCTTGTCTCCATAGAAATGACTGTTTTGCCTCAGATGTTCCACAGTATGGCATTAAACATCTATCCAGCATTCATTCAATTACAAGTGTTTTATTGCCCCAAAAAAAGTACAGTGGTCCCTCGTTTATCACGGTTGTTAGCATAAAATATACTCAAAATACACAATATAAAATAGTATTTTTCTCAGTATTTGTACATTCAAATGACGACCAATAAACCTACTCTTGCTTTATTGGGGCCAAGCAGCGAAGCTGCGAGGCACCCATAGTGTTTCTACTGATTCTTATTATTCTTATTATTATAAAATATTCTTCCGCCTCTGGGAATCTATGGCAACCCCTAGAACCGTCTGGTAAAAAGTTGTGAAATTTTGCATGCTCATTCCAGCCAGTCTCCTCATTACCCACAGCAATTTATAGGCCCCCACCCCCAACCCTCTAGCGCCACGAGCAGGTCAAAGTTGCAGGTTTGATTTGATTGGCACGACAAAACGATAAGAGATATCAAAAAATCTGATGAGGCTCAGTCCAAAGATGCTATGTACCAAATTTGAGCAAAATTGGTCCAAAATTGAGGGAGGAGAAGCATTTTGAGTGTTTTTCATAAAATTGAAAATGGCGGAAAATGACGTCATAGGGTGACGTCATATGGTGCGTTGGATTCAGCTTGGCCCAAGGAGTTTTTGAAAATTGGATGTACGGTTCAAAAGTTACACGCAGAAATGTACCTGAAAATTCCTTCCGTACGCCCGATTCGCAAAAACTTGGAATCCCTAGAATCCTTGGGCCAAGACGAATCCAACGCATCCTATGAGGTCATGTCCGCCAGAATAGAATGTCCGCCATCTTGGATTTTATGAAAAACACTCAAAATGCTTCTCCTCCCTCATTTCTGCTTGTAACTTTTGAACCGTAAGTCCGATTTTCAAAAACTTGATATCCCTGGGATCCTTGGGCGAAGACTGATCCAACACATCATCAAATTGACATGCGTTTCAGCTCTCTCAATGAAACTTGGTGCGCAATGTACCATCCATACAGAATTAGCCATACCAAATTTGGTGCACATTGGCCACTAGGGGGCGCGACAACATGCAAAAATGTGCTTTGGGTGAAGACTGATCCAACGCATATCATCAAATTAGGCTGGGTCACTGCTTGGCCCCACATTGCTGCTTGCAGCTATATTCTTGATTTTGTTCTTGTTTCCCTTCCTTCCATGGAGCTATCGCTGCTATGCTAACATGAGCTCCTGTCACATCACAACTGATGTGGTTCAAGGAGACAAAGGTTTAAAAAAGTTAAACGTTACATTTTGTGGTGGAAATGACAGTGATCCTTAGTGACAGGTGTTGTTTTTATGAAAAATAAATAAAATACTAATATATCTTTCAAATACATGATATTTTTCATTAAAATAAGGAATTTCTGTGCCATTTGGCAATGACGTTACTGTTGAATCAAATTTAATTTCAGTCTTATGAGGGACTGAGAGTCCAAAACCTGACCAAGGGACAAAGGACATACAGCAAAAACACTCAATATAAAACCATATTTTATATAATAAAAATAGTAATCTATCTATCATACATTTTTTGTAAGTTCGTCTTTGTGTCTAGTAAGTGCAGCATGAATAAAAATGACAAATGTGTTTTTGTTTTTCTTTGATAGTTGGAGAATCACCCAAAAACACTTTTCATAAATACATGTTTATTTGCCCTGAGTTTTGTCTGTCAGGCCTTCCTCCACTTTAAAGGGCCCATCTTTTGCTATTTTCTGATCTATGTTGTAATGTTGTTTCCTCATCTTTTGCACATGTTTAATACACAACCCCTGCATATTTAGGCTGAGGTCTTCTCTGTTCCACCTTGTGATGTCATGTGGTAATACAGGAAGTGCTTCACTGTGTTTTTAAACTCCAAACACCTTCACTAGAATCATTTGGACAATTTCAACCCTGGAAATTCTCAATTCTCTACTAAACAAATGGGAAAAATGTAGCTGTTAACTTGAAAACTACCACAAAATGACATCAAAATTTGGAACAGAGCATTTTCAGCTTTGGAGATGTAGACAGACTTAACCACAGTTACTCAAACATGTGTGAATGAAAGAAAACATAACTCCAGGTCTGTTTTTAATGAAGTTTCTATTCATCTGACCGTCTTTGCCCTGAGTTTTGTCTGTCAGGCTCTTGTCCTCTTTAACGCCCTTTCTTTACTCGCGGTGGTGTTATGTGGTAAAAATACTGAGATGTATGAGCCCAGTTCTACATTTAGAGACTGATTATAAAAACGTGATGAGTTTTGTGTCCTGCAGCAGTGGAAGAGTCCGAGACAAGACTTTAGTGTAATTATGAGACTGTGTAAAGCCTTTCTATTTCCTCTGTTCATTTACATCTGACTGTCTCCAGCGTCGGCCACAAAAGACGAACTCAAAAAAGAAATAAAAAAAAACACAACTCAATGAAGGATAATGAGAGGCTAGCTGTCCACTATTTTTGATAATGTGACGGTAATATCGATATACTATTTTTATAATTTACCTATTACAGCATAAAAAACAAACATTACCCAGTACATTACCCAGATTTTAACATTTTTTACACTGGCTTCCTGTTTGTTTTAGAGTTTTTATTGTTTGTTTTTACAGCTTTGAATAGACCAGCCCCACCTTACATCTCAGACCTCAATCATATGTACTCCCCCGCATGCGCTCTGAGGTCCGAGGGCCCGCTCCAGCTCGTGGGACCTAAGATAAGACTTAAAACCACGGGGATGGGGCCTTCTCTGTGGCCCACTCCAAACCATGTCCGAACAGCCCCACAGTCGAGTTTTTAAGTCTTGTCTTAAAACCAACAGGAGCCTCTGGTTTTTACCACCGTGTGAGTTGCGGGGTCCTCTGTGTGTTTTATTTATTTTACTTATTTATTGCTATTTTATGATTTTTATGGCTTTGAGTTTTATTGGTTTTATTGTTTTAGGACTGGTATGATCAAATTTTTAGCAATTTAACTTTTTGTTGTTTTCATTTTATGATCTCTGTGCTTTGGAAACGGCTTTGTTTGTAAAATGTGCTTTTTTAGTGCAATAAAAACAAAAATAAATAAATAAATATTATTATTATTATTATTATTATTATTATTATTATTATTATTATTATTATTATTATGTTTTATTTATTTCTCCCCTTTGACAAAATGACTATGTAATTTAAAGGGGCACTGTGTAACATTCCTGACGTAGGGTCTGCCATCTGCTTGTTTCCTGCTCCTGAAAAAGGATGGATCAAATGCAGAAGTAACATTTCTCCTGTGCGTCACTGTGTGTCACTGTGTCTGAGATCAATAAAGGCTTGATCTTTATCTTAATCCATAGAAATGACTGTTTTGCCTTGGATGAACCAGAGCGGTTCAGAAGCCCTTATGTTGAGTTTTAAAACAAGGCCAGATACGTCGCCCCGACTGGCGTCACCGGGACCCCACCCTGGAGCCAGACCTGGGGTGGGTGCTCGCCAGCGAGCGTCTGGTGGTCGGGCCTTTCCCCACAGGGCCCGGCTGGGAAAAGCCCGAAGAAGCGACGTGGGGCCGTCCTCCTGTGGACCCACCACCCGCAGGAGGATCCATAAGGGCCGGGTGCAGAGAGATCTGGGCGGCAGTCGAAGGCGGGGGCCTCGACGGCCGGATCTCCGGACATGGAGGCTAGCTCTGGGGACATGGAATGTCACCTCGCTGGGGGGGAAGGAGCCTGAGCTCGTGCGGGAGGTTGAGCGTTACCGACTAGATATAGTTGGACTCACCTCCACGCACAGCTTGGGCTCTGGAACCCAACTCCTTGAGGGGGGGCTGGACCCTCCATTTCTCTGGCGTTGCCCGCGGGGAATGGCGGCGGGTTGGTGTGGGCCTGCTCATTGCCCCACAGCTCAGCCGCCGAGTGTTGGAGTTCACCCCTGTGAACGAGAGGGGCGCGTCCCTGCGCCTTCGGGTCGGGGACAGGTCTCTCACTGTTGTGTTGGCCTATGGGCCGAACAGCAGTGCAGAGTACCCGGCTGGCGGGGAGGAAGCCGGAGAGACCTGGCAGGCCCAAGCGTATCGTGAAGGTCTGTTGGGAATGTCTGGCAGAGCCCTCTGTCAGGGGCACCTTCAACTCACACCTCCAGGAGAACTTCTCCCGGATTCTGGGGGAGGTTGGGGACATAGAGTCCAAATGGGCTCTGTTCTCGGCCTCTATTGTTGATGCGGCTGCCCGTAGCTGTGGTCATAAGGTCTCTGGTGCCTGTCGCGGCGGCAATCCCCGTGGACACCGGAAGTAAGGGATGCCGTCAGGCTGAAGAAGGAGTCCTATCGGGCCTTGTTGGCTCATGGGACTCCTGAGGAAGCTGACGGGTACCGGCGAGCCAAGCATGCTGTAGCCCGGGTGGTCGCAGAGGCAGAGGGTTTGGGAGGAGTTCGGAGAGGCCATGGAGGAGGACTATCGGATGGCCTCAAAGAAATTCTGGCAAACCGTTCGGCGCTTCAGGAGGGGGAAGCAGTGCTTCACCAACACTGTTTACAGTGGGGGTGGGGAGCTGTTGACCTCGACTGGGGATGTTATCAGACGGTGGAAGGAATACTTTGAGGATCTCCTCAATCCCGCCATCACGTCTTCCGAGGAGGAAGCAGAAGCTGGAGACTTGGAGGCAGACTCGTTCATCACCCTGGCTGAACTCACTGAGGTGGTTGGAAAGGTCCTCGGTTGCAAGGCCCCGGGGGTGGATGAGATCCGTCCTGAGTATCTCAAGTCGCTGGATGTTGTAGGGCTGTCTTGGCTGACACATCTCTGCAACATCTCTGCAACATCGCGGCATCGGACTGGCAGACCGGGGTGGTGTTCCCTCTGTATAAGAAGGGGGACCGGAGGGTGTGTTCCAATTATCGGGGCATCACACTCCTCAGCCTTCCCGGTAAGGTCTATTCCAGGGTGCTGGAGAGGAGAATTCGACCGATAGTCGAACTTCAGATTCAGGAGGAGCAGTGTGGTTTTCGTCCCGGCCGGGGAACACTGGACCAGCTCTATACTCTCCATTGGGTGCTCGAGGGTGCATGGGAGTTTGCCCAACCAGTCCACATGTGCTTTGTGGATCTGGAGAAGGCATTTGACCGTGTCCCTGGTGGGGTCCTGTGGAGAGTGCTCTGGGAGTACGGGGTTCGGGGCCCTTTGATAAGGGCTGTTCGGTCCCTGTATGACCGGAGCAGAAGCTGTGTTCGCATTGCCGGTAGTAAGTCGGACCTGTTTCCGGTGCATGTTGGACTTCGCCAGGGCTGCCCTTTGTCACCGGTTCTGTTCATTATATTTATGGACAAAATTTCTAGGCGCAGTCAGGGGCCGGAGGGGATCCGGTTTGGGAACCACAGGATCTCATCTCTTCTGTTTGCAGATGATGTTGTCTTGATGGCTTCATCGAACCGGGACCTCCAATGTGCACCGGGACCTCGGTTTGCAGGGGCGGTTTGCAGCCGAGTGTGAAGCGGCTGGGATGAGGATCAGCTCCTCCAAATCCGAGGCCATGGTTCTCGACCGGAAAAAGGTGGCTTGCCCTCTCTGGGTGGGTGGGGAGTCCTTGCCTCAAGTGGAGGAGTTCAAGTATCTCGGGGTCTTGTTCACGAGTGAGGGGAGGATGGAGCGTGAGATTGACAGGCGGATCGGTGCAGCGTCGGCAGTGATGCGGTCGCTGTACCGGACCATTGTGGTGAAGAGGGAGCTGAGCCGAAAGGCGAAGCTCTCAATTTACCGGTCAATCTACGTTCCTACCCTCACCTATGGTCATGAGCTCTGGGTAATGACCGAAAGGACGAGATCGCGGATACAAGCGGCCGAAATGAGTTTCCTCCGCAGAGTGGCTGGGCGCACCCTTAGAGATAGGGTGAGGAGCTCAGTCACACGGGAGTAGCTTGGAGTAGAGCCGCTGCTTCTCCACGTCAAGAGGAGCCAGCTGAGGTGGCTCGGGCATCTGTTCCGAACGCCTCCTGGACGCCTCGGGCGTCCCGGGCCGACTATGTGACTATGTGTCCCAGCTGGCCTGGGGCTGAAGGAAGTGTCCGGGGTCGAGAGGAGCCAGCTGAGGTGGCTCGGGCATCTGTTCCGAACGCCTCCTGGACGCCTCGGGCGTCCCGGGCCGACTATGTGACTATGTGTCCCAGCTGGCCTGGGGCTGAAGGAAGTGTCCGGGGTGAAGGAGGTCTGGGCGTCCCTGCTTAGACTGTTGTCCCCGCGACCCGGCCCCGGATAAGTGGAAGAAAATGGATGGATGGATGTTCCACAGTATGTTACTGTAACTGTCCCGTTCACTCACGGGGGGTGGGGAAATCATTCAAATAAAAATAATAAAGTACTTTTAAAACTTAAAAAGTGCATTGTGTATAACTTTTCTGGGGGAGGGTGCGTCAAATACTTTTTTTTAATTACAAAAACAAAAAAACTTGAAAAACGTATTGTGAGCACGCCTGGCTCTCCACAGACCTGACCTGTAACTTGCTTGATCGTGCCACCTGTCTGTCTCCATGGAGTTAGATAAGTTTAATGTCACACTGTGGAACATTTCAGACAAAGCAATAAAAACATTAAAAAAAGTATTTGACGCGCTCTCCCGCAGAAAGGTTATACGTAATGCACTTTTCAAGTTTCAAATGTACTTTTTTATTTTTATTTGAATGATTTCCCCACCCCCCGTGAGTGAACGAGACAGTTACAAAACGAACAGTAGAATTATGGAGCTCCTCAGTGTAATTACAGTGTCCAGGTCCAGACATGTCACTGTATTTATAATTCACCAGTCCATTTATCCACAGCAGCTCAGCCTCATGAACGCTACACAGAGGAACTTCTATGACTGCTACCAGATGCCTTCCCAGACTCCTGTATTCCTCTGTGTCAGGTGCCCTCCCAGACACCTTGCCCTGCTTCTTCAGATATGATTCAGTTTGTCTCATTTTCGCCGTAAATTCTTTGGTAATACCAGATTTTGTGCATTATTTAATGGTAAAATCTGTCCATCGTATTAGATTAAATCAAGATATGAAGCACACATTTTTGGCTTAGACCGGCCCCTCATAATT